>JAJLRB010002838.1:0-12561 GCA_020976825.1 Odocoileus hemionus | reverse complement strand
GGAAGCAGGGGTGTATTCTCGAGTTAGAACTTGGATGGCCCTTCAAAATTCGAGTTTGTTCAGCGAAGTCAGGACTCATGTCTAGTTGGGAGGGACACCTCGAGATTCTCACCGAGGCTTGGCAGAGCAATCGGGATGCCTCTTTAGGTGAGACTTGAGACCCATGGTCCCTTTCAGTTCCCACAGTGATTGTCGGATTCCTATCAATTTTTCAGAGGACTCAGGCTTGTTGTCCTTTGGACGCATTGAACTCCAAGACCTCTCAAAATTTCAAGGGGATGTGAGGCCTCCTGTCGAGCTGAGGCGGGGAAATAGGGCTTTCTCTAAAAGTCTCCACAGGGGATTCACACATCTTTCATCTTGGGAGATGAAAGACTAGCCTACATTCAAGTCACTGGAGGGAAATCCGGCATATTTCGAGTCACAGCATCTCGGGTGTTCATTCCAATTGAGGCAGCAACCTCAGGGGCCCTCTCACATATCTATAGCTAAGAGAGGCCTTCTGTTCAGGTGCTGGTGGAAAGTTGCATTCCGATTGAGTCAAAAATAGGGAATCAGCTCTCATCTCGAGATGATTTGGGGTACCCGGAGCTTTTCTTGAGTTGGTGTGCTGAACGTGGTGTTCCTCTGGACTATATTTTACTTTTCTATAGCAACCAAGAAATATCTTGTATGTTAGCATTTTTTATAGATCATTGAACATATTTATCAAATCATATTATATTGTACATATGTCCATTCCAGTCCAAATATATACTTATATTCATTAAGAGCTCAAAATCTCTGTAGCTCTTCTGCAAGAAAATCCCCTTGTAAGAGTAAGCCAATGTTCAGCAATTAACGCTTTAAAATTGTAATTCATTTGGAAATGACCCAACCATCCAACAAACTTCTACTACTTATTTCAGCACAACTCCAACAACCTGGGTCACTCTGATCACTAGAGACCACTCCAGATTACAGAGAATAGATCATTTTATCAAAAATACAATTCCTTTGTAATACAGCTTATCTAAAAGTTTTCATCTCACCTATAAATTTATATTTATATACATATTATATATTTATAAATTTATATATATATATATATATATATATATATATTATATATAGAAAGAGTTACCTTTTTTTGGACAATCGTATCGTACCCCAAACCAAGGCATAACAAAATATTATATAAATATTGATGATTCAAGAAAGTCTCTACTACATTAACAAAATCATTATATTAAAATCACATTCACAATTAAATAAACATTACACCCAACTTTGAACACCCTTCAGGTCATGAAAATCTGAATCCAAATAGAGCCCTTTAACTCCACACTATCTAAAAACATAACATACATTGAAACATAGATAATTTTAGATACATAGATTACAGTATGGGAAATAGCAGCATCTAGTCTAGCTTAAAAATTAATGTAACTTTTCATTAGGTTCCAACAAAGATACTTTTGGAGTTGCGACTGTTGGCAGAGGAGAAGCATTTGGAGCAGCCAGGGCATGGCTAACTAGAAAATTTTGAGATAATTTGTAATGTTTTAATTGAGCCTTTTGTAAAGTTTAAATCATTTAATTTATATGTTTATATATATAAGTGTTTTGTCTGTTGCTGAATATTGAAGGGCTAGAATATACCTTTAAATGGCAGAATTACAGCCTTAATAAGAGCGCATAAGGGCTAGAGATCAATTGGAAGAGCTTTTTTCCAGGTTTGGCTGCTGCATCATTTAACATTTTCTTTGACCCGGAGCCAAATTTATAAGTCAAAACTGCATTTATGAGGAAACTAAGGATTATGTTCAACTACTGTTTGAAGGCAAGCCTCTATTCATTGGCATGAAACCAGAAGTACCTGAAATGTAAAGAAGTGGTGAAGTAAAGTAGAAAAATAATGGGGCTGGCCAGCCTTTTAAACCCAAGCCTTAGTCTTTACAGACCTCAATAGGTCCATGAGTCACTCCACCCGATATATAGCACGTATACCAGTGTCCCTGTTCTTTGGCCACATTTGCTGGGGTCCTTTAATGAACCGGAACCTGTGTGTACGGAGTTGGCGATCAGAAAGTAAAAGAGAGAAGGAGGCTGATATCCCTTGGTTTACACAAAAGGACCAATATTGTTCTTGACACAGGGCTTGCATCACTCACCACCAGGTACCAGGCACCCACTCGAGTGAGTCTTAGAAGCCCGGGCAAAAAAGTTAGCATGGCGGGTCTCCACGCTCCAGAAAGTCAGCCAGAAAAAAAGATAGAGAGAGAGAGAAAAAGAGAGAGAGAAACAAAAAAAGACCCGGGGACCTAAGGTCTAATGGAACAAAGGTGCTTTAATGATTTTTCTATGAGTATATACCGGCTGCAGTACGAGAAACTTCTTTCGGGAATGACAGAATTCAGCAAACCAAACAAACTGCAACGGTTCCCAAGGAAACAAGGAGTAATGTTAGTCACAAGGTCAGGAGACAATCCATATCTCAAGAAAGGGGAAGGGGACTAAGCAGTTTTTGTCTTAAAGAGTTGCTCTGCTGAACTTGGTGTTCTTCTGGACTTTGGACGGTGTTCTCGTGGATTCTCTGTTGTTGTTTAAAGGAAGTCAAGCCACTTCTCGTGTTTCATGGGTAATGTGGGATGGCTCTGGAGCCAATGCAGGGCAAATCGGGCCTCATCTTGAGTGGATTATGGTACACGGATCTCTTTCGTGTTGCTGCGTTGACCTCAGGGCCCCTAAGACTTGTGACAGTGTTCTTTGGGATTATCTCTTCTTCCATCCAGGAAGTCCAGGCTCCTTTCGTGTTTGATGTGGAACAAGGAATTGCTCTGCACCCAATGCAGGGGAATCGGACCTCATCAGCCGGCGAGGGGGAAGTCTCGCCGTTTTCTCTCGAGTTGCGGCGGAAGAAGCAGGGGTGTATTCTCGAGTTAGAACTTGGATGGCCCTTCAAAATTCGAGTTTGTTCAGCGAAGTCAGGACTCATGTCTAGTCTAGTTGGGAGGGACACCTCGAGATTCTCACCGAGGCTTGGCAGAGCAATCGGGATGCCTCTTTAGTGAGACTTGAGACCCATGGTCCCTTTTCAGTTCCCACAGTGATTGTCGGATTCCTATCAATTTTTCAGAGGACTCAGGCTTGTTGTCCTTTGGACGCATTGAACTCCAAGACCTCTCAAAATTTCAAGGGGATGTGAGGCCTCCTCTGTCGAGCTGAGGCGGGAAATAGGGCTTTCTCTAAAGTCTCCACAGGGATTCACACATCTCTTCATCTTGGGAGATGAAAGACTAGCCTACATTCAAGTCACTGGAGGGAAATCCGGCATATTTCGAGTCACAGCATCTCGGTGTTCATTCCAATTGAGGCAGCAACCTCAGGGGCCCTCTCACATATCTATAGCTAAGAGAGGCCTTCTGTTCAGGTGCTGGTGGAAAGTTGCATTCCGATTGAGTCAAAAATAGGGAATCAGCTCTCATCATCTCGAGATGATTTGGGGTACCCGGAGCTTTTCTTGAGTTGGTGTGCTGAACGGTGTGTTCCTCTGGACTATATTTTTACTTTTCTATAGCAACCAAGAAAATATCTTGTATGTTAGCATTTTTATAGATCATTGAACATATTTATCAAATCATATTATATTGTACATATGTCCATTCCAGTCCAAATATATACTTATATTCATTAAGAGCTCAAAATCTCTGTAGCTCTTCTGCAAGAAAATCCCTTGTAAGAGTAAGCCAATGTTCAGCAATTAACGCTTTAAAATTGTAATTCATTTGGAAATGACCCAACCATCCAACAAAAACTTCTACTACTTATTTCAGCACAACTCCAACAACCTGGGTCACTCTGATCACTAGAGACCACTCCAGATTACAGAGAATAGATCATTTTATCAAAAATACAATTCCTTGTAAATACAGCTTATCTAAAAGTTTTCATCTCACCTATAAATTTATATTTATATACATATTTTATATTTATATAATTTTATATATATATATATATATATATATATATATATTTATATATATATATAAAAGAGTTACCTTTTTTTGGACAATCGTATCGTACCCCAAACCAAGGCATAACAAAATATTATATAATATTGATGATTCAAGAAAAGTCTCTACTACATTAACAAATCATTATATTAAAATCACATTCACAATTAAATAAACATTACACCCAACTTTGAACACCCTTCAGGTCATGAAAATCTGAATCCAAATAGAGCCCTTTAACTCCACACTATCTAAAAACATAACATACATTGAAACATAGATAATTTTAGATACATAGATTACAGTATGGGAAATAGCAGCATCTAGTCTAGCTTAAAAATTAATGTAACTTTTCATTAGGTTCCAACAAAGATACTTTTGGAGTTGCGACTGTTGGCAGAGGAGAAGCATTTGGAGCAGCCAGGGCATGGCTAACTAGAAAATTTGAGATAATTTGTAATGTTTTAATTGAGCCTTTTGTAAAGTTTAATCATTTAATTTATATGTTTATAATAAGTGTTTTGTCTGTTGCTGAATATTGAAGGGCTAAATATACCTTTAAATGGCAGAATTACAGCCTTAATAAGAGCGCATAAGGGCTAGAGATCAATTGGAAGAGCTTTTCCAGGTTTGGCTGCTCATTTAACATTTTCTTTGACCCGGAGCCAAATTTATAAGTCAAAACTGCATTTATGAGGAACTAAAGGATTATGTTCAACTACTGTTTGAAGGCAAGCCTCTATTCATTGGCATGAAACCAGAAGTACCTGAAATGTAAAGAAGTGGTGAAGTAAAGTAGAAAAATAATAATGGGCTGGCCAGCCTTTTAAAACCCAAGCCTTAGTCTTTACACAGACCTCAATAGGTCCATGAGTCACTCCACCCGATATAGCACGTATATACCAGTGTCCCTGTTCTTTGGCCACATTTGCTGGGGTCCTTTAATGAACCGGAACCTTGTGGTACGGAGTTTGGCGATCAGAAAGTAAAAGAGAGAAGGAGGCTGATATCCCTTGTTTTACACAAAGGACCAATATTGTTCTTGACACAGGGCTTGCATCACTCACCAAGTACCAGGCACCCACTCGAGTGAGTCTTAGAAGCCCGGGCAGAAAAGTTAGCATGGCGGGTCTCCACGCTCCAGAAAGTCAGCCAGAAAAAAGATAGAGAGAGAGAGAAAAAGAGAGAGAGAGAAACAAAAAAAAGACCCGGACCTAAGGTCTAATGGAACAAAGGTGCTTTAATGATTTTTCTATGAGTATATACCGGCTGCAGTACAAGAAACTTCTTTCGGGAATGACAGAATTCAGCAAACCAAACAAACTGCAACGGTTCCCAAGGAAACAAGGAGTAATGTTAGTCACAAGGTCAGGAGACAATCCATATCTCAAGAAAGGGGAAGGGGACTAAGCAGTTTTGTCTTAAAGAGTTGCTCTGCTGAACTTGGTGTTCTTCTGGACTTTGGACGGTGTTCTCGTGGATTCTCTGTTGTTGTTTAAAGGAAGTCAAGCCACTTCTCGTGTTTCATGGGTAATGTGGGATGGCTCTGGAGCCAATGCAGGGCAATCGGGCCTCATCTTGAGTGGATTATGGGTACACGGATCTCTTTCGTGTTGCTGCGGTGACCTCAGGGCCCTTAAGACTTGTGACAGTGTTCTTTGGGATTATCTCTTCTTCTCATCTTCCATCCAGGAAGTCCAGGCTCCTTTCGTGTTTGATGTGGAACAAGGAATTGCTCTGCACCCATGCAGGGGAATCGGACCTCATCAGCCGGCGAGGGGGAAGTCTCGCCGTTTTTCTCGAGTTGCGGCGGGAAGCAGGGGTGTATTCTCGAGTTAGAACTTGGATGGCCCTTCAAAATTCGAGTTTGTTCAGCGAAGTCAGGACTCATGTCTAGTTGCGAGGGACACCTCGAGATTCTCACCGAGGCTTGGCAGAGCAATCGGGATGCCTCTTTAGGTGAGACTTGAGACCCATGGTCCCTTTCAGTTCCCACAGTGATTGTCGGATTCCTATCAATTTTTCAGAGGACTCAGGCTTGTTGTCCTTTGGACGCATTGAACTCCAAGACCTCTCAAAATTTCAAGGGGATGTGAGGCCTCCTGTCGAGCTGAGGCGGGGAAAATAGGGCTTTCTCTAAAGTCTCCACAGGGGATTCACACATCTCTTCATCTTGGGAGATGAAAGACTAGCCTACATTCAAGTCACTGGAGGGAAATCCGGCATATTTCGAGTCACAGCATCTCGGTGTTCATTCCAATTGAGGCAGCAACCTCAGGGGCCCTCTCACATATCTATAGCTAAGAGAGGCCTTCTGTTCAGGTGCTGGTGGAAAGTTGCATTCCGATTGAGTCAAAAATAGGGAATCAGCTCTCATCTCGAGATGATTTGGGGTACCCGGAGCTTTTCTTGAGTTGGTGTGCTGAACGTGGTGTTTCCTCTGGACTATATTTTACTTTTCTATAGCAACCAAGAAATATCTTGTATGTTAGCATTTTATAGATCATTGAACATATTTATCAAATCATATTATATTGTACATATGTCCATTCCAGTCCAAATATATACTTATATTCATTAAGAGCTCAAAATCTCTGTAGCTTCTCTGCAAGAAAATCCCCTTGTAAGAGTAAGCCAATGTTCAGCAATTAACGCTTTAAAATTGTAATTCATTTGGAAATGACCCAACCATCCAACAAACTTCTACTACTTATTTCAGCACAACTCCAACAACCTGGGTCACTCTGATCACTAGAGACCACTCCAGATTACAGAGAATAGATCATTTTATCAAAAATACAATTCCTTGTAATACAGCTTATCTAAAAGTTTTCATCTCACCTATAAATTTATATTTATATACTATTTTTATATTATATTATATTATATATATATATATATATATATATATATATATTATATATATATAAAGAGTTACCTTTTTTTGGACAATCGTATCGTACCCCAAACCAAGGCATAACAAAATATTATATAATATTGATGATTCAAGAAAAGTCTCTACTACATTAACAAATCATTATATTAAAATCACATTCACAATTAAATAAACATTACACCCAACTTTGAACACCCTTCAGGTCATGAAAATCTGAATCCAAATAGAGCCTTTAACTCCACACTATCTAAAAACATAACATACATTGAAACATAGATAATTTTAGATACATAGATTACAGTATGGGAAATAGCAGCATCTAGTCTAGCTTAAAAATTAATGTAACTTTTTTTCATTAGGTTCCAACAAAGATACTTTTGGAGTTGCGACTGTTGGCAGAGGAGAAGCATTTGGAGCAGCCAGGGCATGGCTAACTAGAAAATTTTGAGATAAATTTGTAATGTTTTAATTGAGCCTTTTGTAAAGTTTAATCATTTAATTTATATGTTTTTAAATAAGTGTTTTGTCTGTTGCTGAATATTGAAGGGCTAGAATATACCTTTAAATGGCAGAATTTACAGCCTTAATAAGAGCGCATAAGGGCTAGAGATCAATTGGAAGAGCTTTTCCAGGTTTGGCTGCTCATTTAACATTTTCTTTGACCCGGAGCCAAATTTATAAGTCAAAACTGCATTTATGAGGAAACTAAGGATTATGTTCAACTACTGTTTGAAGGCAAGCCTCTATTCATTGGCATGAAACCAGAAGTACCTGAAATGTAAAGAAGTGGTGAAGTAAAGTAGAAAAATAATGGGGCTGGCCAGCCTTTTAACCCAAGCCTTAGTCTTTACAGACCTCAATAGGTCCATGAGTCACTCCACCCGATATAGCACGTATACCAGTGTCCCCTGTTCTTTGGCCACATTTGCTGGGGTCCTTTAATGAACCGGAACCTTGTGGTACGGAGTTGGCGATCAGAAAGTAAAAGAGAGAAGGAGGCTGATATCCCTTGGTTTACACAAAGGACCAATATTGTTCTTGACACAGGGCTTGCATCACTCACCAAGGTACCAGGCACCCACTCGAGTGAGTCTTAGAAGCCCGGGCAGAAAAGTTAGCATGGCGGGTCTCCACGCTCCAGAAAGTCAGCCAGAAAAAGATAGAGAGAGAGAGAAAAAGAGAGAGAGAGAAACAAAAAAAGACCCGGGACCTAAGGTCTAATGGAACAAAGGTGCTTTAAAATGATTTTTTCTATGAGTATATACCGGCTGCAGTACGAAGAAACTTCTTTCGGGAATGACAGAATTCAGCAAACCAAACAAACTGCAACGGTTCCCAAGGAAACAAGGAGTAATGTTAGTCACAAGGTCAGGAGACAATCCATATCTCAAGAAAGGGGAAGGGGACTAAGCAGTTTTGTCTTAAAGAGTTGCTCTGCTGAACTTGGTGTTCTTCTGGACTTTGGACGGTGTTCTCGTGGATTCTCTGTTGTTGTTTAAAGGAAGTCAAGCCACTTCTCGTGTTTGATGGGTAATGTGGGATGGCTCTGGAGCCAATGCAGGGCAATCGGGCCTCATCTTGAGTGGATTATGGGTACACGGATCTCTTTCGGGTTGCTGCGTTGACCTCAGGGGCCCCTTAAGACTTGTGACAGTGTTCTTTGGGATTATCTCTTCTTCCATCCAGGAGTCCAGGCTCCTTTCGTGTTTGATGTGGAACAAGGAATTGCTCTGCACCCAATGCAGGGGAATCGGACCTCATCAGCCGGCGAGGGGGAAGTCTCTCGCCGTTTTTCTCGAGTTGCGGCGGGAAGCAGGGGTGTATTCTCGAGTTAGAACTTGGATGGCCCTTCAAAATTCGAGTTTGTTCAGCGAAGTCAGGACTCATGTCTAGTTGCGAGGGACAGGGACACCTCGAGATTCTCACCGAGGCTTGGCAGAGCAATCGGGATGCCTCTTTAGGTGAGACTTGAGACCCATGGTCCCTTTCAGTTCCCACAGTGATTGTCGGATTCCTATCAATTTTTCAGAGGACTCAGGCTTGTTGTCCTTTGGACGCATTGAACTCCAAGACCTCTCAAAATTTCAAGGGGATGTGAGGCCTCCTGTCGAGCTGAGGCGGGAAATAGGGCTTTCTCTAAAGTCTCCACAGGGGAATTCACACATCTCTTCATCTTGGGAGATGAAAGACTAGCCTACATTCAAGTCACTGGAGGGAAAATCCGGCATATTTCGAGTCACAGCATCTCGGTGTTCATTCCAATTGAGGCAGCAACCCTCAGGGGCCCTCTCACATATCTATAGCTAAGAGAGGCCTTCTGTTCAGGTGCTGGTGGAAAGTTGCATTCCGATTGAGTCAAAAATAGGGAATCAGCTCTCATCTCGAGATGATTTGGGGTACCCGGAGCTTTTCTTGAGTTGGTGTGCTGAACGTGGTGTTCCTCTGGACTATATTTTACTTTTCTATAGCAACCAAGAAATATCTTGTATGTTAGCATTTTATAGATCATTGAACATATTTATCAAATCATATTATATTTACATATGTCCATTCCAGTCCAAATATATACTTATATTCATTAAGAGCTCAATATCTCTGTAGCTCTTCTGCAAGAAAATCCCCTTGTAAGAGTAAGCCAATGTTCAGCAATTAACACTTTAAAATTGTAATTCATTTGGAAATGACCCAACCATCCAACAAACTTCTACTACTTATTTCAGCACAACTCCAACAACCTGGGTCACTCTGATCACTAGAGACCACTCCAGATTACAGAGAATAGATCATTTTATCAAAAATACAATTCCTTGTAATACAGCTTATCTAAAAGTTTTCATCTCACCTATAAATTTATATTTATATACATATTTATATTAATAAATTATATATATATATAATATATATATATATAAGAGTTACCTTTTTTTTGGACAATCGTATCGTACCCCAAACCAAGGCATAACAAAATATTATATAATATTTGTGATTCAAGAAAAGTCTCTACTACATTAACAAATCATTATATTAAAATCACATTCACAATTAAATAAACATTACACCCAACTTTGAACACCCTTCAGGTCATGAAAATCTGAATCCAAATAGAGCCCTTTAACTCCACACTATCTAAAACATAACATACATTGAAACATAGATAATTTTAGATACATAGATTACAGTATGGGAAATAGCAGCATCTAGTCTAGCTTAAAAATTAATGTAACTTTTCATTAGGTTCCAACAAAGATACTTTTGGAGTTGCGACTGTTGGCAGAGGAGAAGCATTTTGGGAGCAGCCAGGGCATGGCTAACTAGAAAATTTTGAGATAATTTGTAATGTTTTAATTGAGCCTTTTGTAAAGTTTAATCATTTAATTTATATGTTTATAATAAGTGTTTTGTCTGTTGCTGAATATTGAAGGGCTAGAATATACCTTTAAATGGCAGAATTACAGCCTTAATAAGAGCGCATAAGGGCTAGAGATCAATTGGAAGAGCTTTTCCAGGTTTGGCTGCTCATTTAACATTTTCTTTGACCCGGAGCCAAATTTATAAGTCAAAACTGCATTTATGAGGAAACTAAGGATTATGTTCAACTACTGTTTGAAGGCAAGCCTCTATTCATTGGCATGAAACCAGAAGTACCTGAAATGTAAAGAAGTGGTGAAGTAAAGTAGAAAAATAATGGGGCTGGCCAGCCTTTTAACCCAAGCCTTAGTCTTTACAGACCTCAATAGGTCCATGAGTCACTCCACCCGATATAGCAGCGTATACCAGTGTCCCTGTTCTTTGGCCACATTTGCTGGGGTCCTTTAATGAACCGGAACCTTGTGGTACGGAGTTGGCGATCAGAAAGTAAAAGAGAGAAGGAGGCTGATATCCCTTGGTTTACACAAAGGACCAATATTGTTCTTGACACAGGGCTTGCATCACTCACCAAGGTACCAGGCACCCACTCGAGTGAGTCTTAGAAGCCCGGGCAGAAAAGTTAGCATGGCGGGTCTCCACGCTCCAGAAAGTCAGCCAGAAAAAGATAGAGAGAGAGAGAGAAAAAGAGAGAGAGAAAACAAAAAAAGACCCGGGACCTAAGGTCTAATGGAACAAAGGTGCTTTAATGATTTTTCTATGATATATACCGGCTGCAGTACAAGAAACTTCTTTCGGGAATGACAGAATTCAGCAAACCAAACAAACTGCAACGGTTCCCAAGGAAAACAAGGAGTAATGTTAGTCACAAGGTCAGGAGACAATCCATATCTCAAGAAAGGGGAAGGGGACTAAGCAGTTTTGTCTTAAAGAGTTGCTCTGCTGAACTTGGTGTTCTTCTGGACTTTGGACGGTGTTCTCGTGGATTCTCTGTTGTTGTTTAAAGGAAGTCAAGCCACTTCTCGTGTTTCATGGGTAATGTGGGATGGCTCTGGAGCCAATGCAGGGCAATCGGGCCTCATCTTGAGTGGATTATGGGTACACGGATCTCTTTCGGGTTGCTGCAGTGACCTCAGGGCCCCTTAAGACTTGTGACAGTGTTCTTTGGGATTATCTCTTCTTCCATCCAGGAAGTCCAGGCTCCTTTCGTGTTTGATGTGGAACAAGGAATTGCTCTGCACCCAATGCAGGGGAATCGGACCTCATCAGCCGGCGAGGGGGAAGTCTCGCCGTTTTTCTCGAGTTGCGGCGGGAAGCAGGGGTGTATTCTCGAGTTAGAACTTGGATGGCCCTTCAAAATTCGAGTTTGTTCAGCGAAGTCAGGACTCATGTCTAGTTGGAGGGACACCTCGAGATTTCTCACCGAGGCTTGGCAGAGCAATCGGGATGCCTCTTTAGGTGAGACTTGAGACCCATGGTCCCTTTCAGTTCCCACAGTGATTGTCGGATTCCTATCAATTTTTCAGAGGACTCAGGCTTGTTGTCCTTTGGACGCATTGAACTCCAAGACCTCTCAAAATTTCAAGGGGATGTGAGGCCTCCTGTCGAGCTGAGGCGGGGAAATAGGGCTTTCTCTAAAGTCTCCACAGGGGATTCACACATCTCTTCATCTTGGGAGATGAAAGACTAGCCTACATTCAAGTCACTGGAGGGAAATCCGGCATATTTCGAGTCACAGCATCTCGGTGTTCATTCCAATTGAGGCAGCAACCTCAGGGGCCCTCTCACATATCTATAGCTAAGAGAGGCCTTCTGTTCAGGTGCTGGTGGAAAGTTGCATTCCGATTGAGTCAAAAATAGGGAATCAGCTCTCATCTCGAGATGATTTGGGGTACCCGGAGCTTTTCTTGAGTTGGTGTGCTGAACGTGGTGTTCCTCTGGACTATATTTTACTTTTCTATAGCAACCAAGAAATATCTTGTATGTTAGCATTTTATAGATCATTGAACATATTTATCAAATCATATTATATTGTACATATGTCCATTCCAGTCCAAATATATACTTATATTCATTAAGAGCTCAAAATCTCTGTAGCTCTTCTGCAAGAAAATCCCCTTGTAAGAGTAAGCCAATGTTCAGCAAATTAACGCTTTAAAATGTAATTCATTTGGAAATGACCCAACCATCCAACAAACTTCTACTACTTATTTCAGCACAACTCCAACAACCTGGGTCACTCTGATCACTAGAGACCACTCCAGATTACAGAGAATAGATCATTTTATCAAAAATACAATTCCT
>JAJLRB010002837.1:0-12570 GCA_020976825.1 Odocoileus hemionus | reverse complement strand
AAATTTATATCGATACTCTGAGAAATGCTAGGCTGAATGAAGCACAAACTGGAATCAATTTTTTCGGGAGAAATATCAGTAACCTCAGACATGCAGATGTACACCACCCTTATGGCAGAAAGCAAAGAAGAACTAAAGAGCCTCTTGATGAAAGGGAAAGGGGAGAGTGAAAAAGTTGGCTTAAAACTAAACATTCAGAAAACTAAGATCGTGGCATCTGGTCCCATCACTTCATGGCAAATAGATGGAGAAACAATGCAAGCAATGACAGACTTTATTTTTGGGGGGCTCCAAGATCACAGCAGATGGTGATTACAGCCATGGAATTAAATGACGCTTACTCCTTGGAAGGAAAGTTATGACCAACCTAGGCAGCATATTTAAAAGCAGAGACATTACTTTGCCATCAAGGTCTGTCTAGTCAAAGCTGTGGTTTCTCCAGTAGTCATGGATGGATGTGAGAGTTGGACCATAAGAAAGCTGAGTGCCAAAGCACTAATGCTTTTGAACTGTAGTGTTGGAGAAGGCTCTTGAGAGCCCTTGGACTGCAAGGAGATCAAACCAGTCAATCCTAAAGGAAATCAGTCCTGAATATTCTTGGAAGGACTGATGCTGAAGCTGAAACTCCAATACTTTGGCCACCTGATGCAAAAAACTGACTCATTTGAAAGACCCTGATGCCAGGAAAGATTGAAAGCAGGAGGAGAAGCGGTTGACAGAGGATGAAATGGTTGGATGGCATCACCGACTCAATGGACGTGGATGCCTGGCGTGCTGCAGTTCATGGGTTGCAAAGAGTCAGATACGACTGAGCAACTGAACTGAACTGAACTGAGGATCCTCCAAGTTTCAAGACTGAGCTGAATAGCCACAAAATTCCTTAGTATGCATATAAAAAACAGAGTGCAGCTATAAGCGCATTGACTTTTTCTAAAAGGACATAATGCTAAAAATTTGTATTTTATTGATTTCATTTTACATGGACGGGAAAACCAAGTGACTATAGATTATTTCAGTTTGTAGTATTTTTTTTCAGTAGACTTTTGTAAGAAGTAAACAGCAATGAAATAATTAAATAACCCATCTCTGTCTTTTCTAAAATGTCTCATTTTCATATGATATCTGAACAAGTGCAGAAGAAATCTATATCTAATTTAATAATTAGCTATAGATGATGCATAAAGACCACAAAAAAGCATAAACTGGCACAACATGTAACATGTTGTAGAAATCAGCAGACAGTTGCTTAAAAGCACAAAAGGGAATACCAGTCTACCACAAGAAATGGTGTGTTTAATTAGTGTAAGCTATATTATGTATCTTAAGATTTTGTACCAATTTATGAAGGTTCTTTGCAAAAAACTACAGCACTAAACTTTGGATTCATAACTCCAAAACCTCAAATATAAAAATTAAATCCAACTACTGATGTCTATTTTTTTAAAAATCACAGTTATTCTGACAAGTTACTTAAAGCATGAATGTTGGTTACTGATAAGCATGCTGAAAAAGCCAAAATATTGGTGAAAACATTTTAAAGTTTTTAGAGTAAATATATGGGAGAATTAGTCAGAAGATCAACCAGAGGACCTTGGTATAAAAAGCAGAAGAGAAGAGAACAGGAATAAGTTCCAACTGTTTATGCCTTACAATTTTAGAATTTTCTTCCTTTTATTTTTTTAATGACATACTTGCTATGTCTGTACAGAGTTCGGCAATTTAGGTGAGAAATACAATAACTGGTAAAAATATAAAGCTTGGGGCTTAAATTTCTGTGTGGGAGTAAAACACCTAGTTGGTGGGGAGAAAAGGCGGAGGAAGAAAGTATTTCAATCTCATGTTGAGTGATTCTGTAAAGTTGATCTAAAATTCTATATGATTTTCTATAATTACGTCCTTTCTTATTTTATCATTAACCGTTGTTCATGGATTGGAAAGAAGATCTCTATTGTTCAAATTGGTTATTTACCAAAGCAATCCTATTAGACTTCATATGCAATACATATCAAAATACCAACGGTTTGTATATTTTTCAGAGAAATAGAAAAAATAATTTTCAATTTAGTTGTTTATATATTTCTATATGTTTCACTCAGTGTATCCCCTTATTCTAATACAAAGCCTATGTTTGAATTTTCCTCTATCTTATGAGTGAAATTATTCTAAATGAGATTAAAGTTACTAAAAATTTGGGGGAAGAATCCAAACTGTCGCAAGGAAAAAATATAGAAGCATAGTACATTGAAAAGATTGTTTTATTTGTCAGTATTGGTAACTACACATGTCATTTTTTTCCTTCTCTTGGCCCAATCCTGTCTTCTCTCTCCCTCCTCCCCTAACCCTGCTTTCTCTCAATAGTTGCCCTTTTTACTCACTTTCTTACTCGGCATATTTTTTCCTGTCTCTAAATATGCACTTGATGAATGTCTGTGGCTGTTCACTAAGTCTTGACACTTAGAGGATATTAAACTATTTTCCACGACTCTTTCTAATACAAAAAAATCATAATGTCTGGCTCTAAACTATTATGTTTAATGACTCCTAAACTTGGGACATCTTCTTGGTTTCCTTAGAGCTTTTCTGCTAGCCTTCTCTAACTCAGTCTATCACAACAACAATGTAAACAACACCATTTTTGTCTAACTGATCGTTTCCTAATTCACCATCCACTGATTTTCCTCTCAGTCTTCTTGCTCATTGGCCTAAAACTTCTCATGACATGAACTTACACATGTTTTCTAGGCCTCTTTCTCTCTCTAGGGAGAACTCTACCCAGACAATTCCATGGGGAACATTCATTTGTTCATTCTACACAATCTCTGGGAATCCAAATTAAACCCATTGCAGATTTTTATATTGCTTCCAAAGGACTCTTTATCCTCTTAGTTTAAGATTCAGACACCTGAATTGTGTTTTTCATTTTTTTTTCACTTTTCCTCTCTATAAAAAGTTAATCAGATGAACCATGTAATTATGTCTTTTTGTATATATGAAGCACAAAATGTATCTGAAGTAATTTATTATTTTTTTCAATAGCAATGCCAAATTCCCTTTCTTTTAGTATATTTCTAAGCAGCATTTGAAATGCATTTCCTATATAGGATGCTTAGAAATAATTTTTAAGTATTATTCAATAATGTATCCTATCATCAATAGAGGAGAGTTATCTTGAAAACAGGAATGAGTTCAGAGAAACTAATAAATTAGGCCTTAAATCATTATATTAGTCAGAGTTCATTCAGGGAAGGAATGACACTAATATTATAGGAAAGAGGGTATATTAGAGGAATTAAATCTGACATAAATGTGGGTAGCTCAGAAAGTGAAGTTCAGTTCTTTTGATAATGCACTGATATCAGCTGGTATGGAAATAGAACACACAAGAACATCTATCGGCTTACAAACTGGGCTGTGTCTTCTCCCCAGTGGGCAGATCACATTTCCTAGAAGAAAATATGGGCAGAGGTATATATCTGTAATGTTTGGGGGCTGTGGGCAAGGTGCTCAATGTGTCACAACTGGGAAAGCAGTGACAATATTTTCACACATAATTGAAAAGACCTTCTTTAAGTGGCAGAAATGAGTGAAACCAGTGTATGCCAAAGTCTTAATGCATACTAAAGAGGAATTTCCTGAAGAGCATTTATTTTAACAAATTTTCGTTATCTGTTAAAAATTAATGCTTCTTTGGAGGTAAGTTCATTTGCTAAAATTAATAACATCTATGTCCTTGATTGAGAATTATATATTATTTAAATTTTGTGAGCTAAATTCAATTTGGAAAATTATTCAGTGTTGTCAATAGGAGCAAAAGATCCATTCAGTAGAAAATAAGGGAGACAAATAGTTTCTATACACATCCAAAATGTATGAAATTTCAACTCAACCAGTCTATTAAAGTCTTCAGGGGAAAAAAACCCAACCAATGAACCCTTAAAAAAAAAAAACTTCGGTATAATTAAGTGATTCATTTGATTATTTTACATATTATGCCTTCTCCAGAATTCTATATTCTCATAAATAATCTTCAGCAATTGACAGAAAGAATCAGATCACAAGATATATTTGGCTGCCCAAAAAAGTTCATTGGTAGGAAAATCAGCTGAAGGTTTTTGGCCATACTCTATAGTAAAGATGCCTCCTGCATTTGACAAAGTTTCAATGTTACAGTGGTTTTCAAGTTTTTTTGAACCCTATTTGATAATCCAAAGTGTCTAATATAATTATAATCAAGAATAAAAGTAAAAGTGACATATACACATTGGGGTCAATTTCAGAAAAAAAAATGCTAAAATAATATTTTAGTAGAAGTTTCCCCTGCTTACACTGAAACACTAAGCGAGAAAAAGACATACCACTTTAAGCAATTATTTTTAATTAATAAAGACAAAATTAGCTGAATGTTTATTTACAGATTTATCTTATTTTAGTTTTATCCCTATGTTCTCTTTAAATTGTATTTCACTGCCTTTTAAAGAAAATCATTGACTTCAGACTAAGATTTTTTAAAAGTTATCAATCATACTCTTCATAATTTTTTTTCCCTCCCATGCTACAAGATAGTTTTATTTCTCACTTCAAGTGGGGAACAATTATTCTAATAAGATAAAGATTTAGTATTATCAATTAAAAAAAAAACCTGTTAACATCCTAGAAAAGCATATTTGAAAGATTCATTTTCTAAGGAATAATTTAGGAAAAATCAAATCACAATAATTGACTTCAAACACAAATAATACTTTACATTACATTTCAAGTATCAAAATTTGTGTTTTGTTTCTATCCTTTTTGTCTATTGATCCTCAAAACCCATGATTGCTTTTCCCCTCTAGGTTGTAAATTTGACCTGATTAATTGTATAAACATATTACTGTCTTTGGAAGATGAATGAAATAGTCGTGAGTATAGTATTTTTAGTCACCAAATGAGAAACAATTTTGATTCAAACATTACAAATTGTGCAGTGAGAAAAATGAAATAAAATAAATAAAATAAAAGATCCAATTTTGTGGGTTTTTTGGGGAGGGGTTGCAAAGAGTCAGACATGACAGAGCAACTAAACAACAATGAAAAATTACTACAATAAATAAAAGATCCAATTAGGACTTATCAAAAGGGTAGAAATTTCTACTTCAAACTCATTCCATGGACACACAACAAATATACACCTACACATGAATCAGTTCCCTCTGAAAGAACTACTGAGAACTATTTGAACACATGACAGGATGGAAAAAGACTCCATTGAGATGGACAGGAGGTAGAGAAAGCTCTTCCCCCAACTTACTCACACACCTGTGTTTGTGCAAGACATCATAGAGAGGGATCTGACCAAAGAACTCTCCTCCCAGAAGGACTGAGGGGTTTGTCACCTCAACAATCTCAAGGCATTCTCAACCCTCGGAACCTCTAGACTGGTGAGAGACAAGCCCCCCAAATGCGTTCCTGCCTTACATAAGCCAAATAGGGGGCTGATATCATGTCCTGGGGTCCCGATGTATGTGCTAAAGGAAACTGAGAGCCCCTTCAAAGAGCTCAAGTGCAGTTGTGTTTTTCGTTCCCTAAGACCCCAGCAAAATAACAGCAGTTTGAAAAGTGCTGAGACTATGTGAAAGTGTGTGTAGTGTGTTGAGTTGCCTAGTTGTGTCCGACTCTTTTGGGACTTCATATGGACAGCCAGACCACCTGGCTTCTCTGTCTGTGGACCTTCTCCAGGCAAGAATACTGGAATGGGTTGCCCATTTTCTCCTCTAGAAGATCTTACCCACCCAGGGATCGACCTGGCAATCTCCTGCACTGACAGTGGATTCTTTACCACTGAGACAGCTGGGAACCCATATGCGATCCCCCCCCCCCCCTCCGAAGAGTGATTTGAAAATCTGAAAACAACTGGCTCAAAGGGCAAAGAGGATGATGGAAATCTCCCCCTGCCCCCAATGGCAGAGGCACTGACAGATACATTGTTGCAATCTCCTCACCTAACCTTGCAAAGAGAGTGGGTGCGCCTGGATCCGGCGTGTGAGTTAGTTGCAATATTACTCACTGCATTGCTGAAGCCCAGGGAGCAGCAGCAGCTACAATATTCCCTTGCTGCCCCAGCTGGCGGGGAGTGGGGGTGGGATTGAGTGGATAGTCATGTCATTCCTCGGACTCCCTAGCTAAACAGTCTGTGTGGGGTCGGCTGTAACACTGCTCTGAACCCCTGGTGGAAAACTGGTGAGGGAGCTGTCACCAGCATGTCTTATCCTTCTCTCCACCTAAGGTCAATTGATATTCCCCGGCTTCCTGGCTGGAGCTAGTTTGCTGAGCTGCGGTGGGATCCTCCAGCCCCAGGTCAAGGCACGCATAAGCTCCACTGCAGAAGCCCATGAGCACAGGCAATAAGTCATGTTCCTAATGCTTTCCTGAAAACCAGAACACAAGCTCTTCCTTTTTACTTTCAGAGACCCAGCTAAAGCCAGTGGGTATACACGATCCCTCACAGGTATGCACACTCCTTGACCCACTTTGCCTTGGGTGGGCCAATAGGGCTTGCAGTTCCTGAGTTCCAAAAAAGACCAAACAACAATCAGAGAAAGTAAGTTTCCTTGACTGACACCACCCACCCCCAGAGGCACGATGCCACACAGAACACAAACGGAAACACAGTCCTAGTTCTTCCTGTGGATACAAAGGCCATATTTACTTCGATCAGTAGCATAACCCTGAAGGGACAAGGCTTCAGCGTTGCTCACACACCTACAGGCAAAGGGAGGCACTCCAAGACACAACCTCTAAGCCTCCACTAATGGCCTCAGTGAAGCTCCCTAAAGGAGCTTCATACACACACACCTCAGAGTTTCCTATTTTTTGCAACTGTCACCAATGGGACACCTCTAGATCAACTGGGTCTGGAATTAAGCAGGACTTCCCAGGTGGCCCTGGTTGGAAGTTCATAGAACTTCCCTGCTGGTGGTAGGAGACATAAGAGGCATGGGCTTTTTGATCCCTGGGTCAGGAAGATCCCTTGGATAGGGCATGGCAAAACACACTCTCACAGTATTCTTGCCTGGAGAATTCCATGAAAAGAGTAGCCTGGAAGGTGTACATTCCATGGGGTCACAAAGACTCAGACGACATGACTAGAAGTGACTTAGGCACACACATAGGTTATATTTCTGTATACTACAAAAGCTGCTGCCTAAAGGTTCTGGCATCCTCTAGCTGTTGCCTAAAGGTGAGGGCTGAAAAAAAAGGTGGTTAAATGAGATTCTTTCCATTGTAGAACACAGAGCCCTCAGCACACCCTAACTGTCAACTACCACGGGCATTTCAAATAAATACTAGTTGCCCCTTGTGCAACAGGACTGGAAACCAAGGCACATGAAAAGATGCCTCAGCTTCACTACATCATCAGTTCAGCTCAGTCGCTCAGTCATGTCCACTCTTTGCGACCTCATGGACTGCAGCACACCAGGCCACTCCCATGTCCATCACCAACTCCCCAGGGTTTGCTCAAACTCATGCCCATTGAGTCGGTGATGCCATCCAACCATATCATTCTCTGTCATCCCCTTCTCCTTCCACCTTCAATCTTTCCCGACATCAGGGTCTTTTCAAATGAGTCAGCTCTTCTGGTGGCCAAAGTATTGGCGTTTCAGCTTCAACATCAGTCCTTCCAGGTGAACACCCAGGACTGATCTCCTTTCTGATGGACATGGTTTGGATCTCTCTTGCAGTCCAGGAACTCTCAAGAGTCTTCTCCAACACCACAGCTCAAAAGCATCAATTCTTCAGGTGCTCAGCTTTTCTTTATAGTTCAACTCTCACATCCATACATGACTACTGAAAAAAAACCATAGCCTTGACTAAATGGACCTCTTAATGAAAGTGAAAGAGGAGAGTGAAAAAGTTGGCTTAACTCAACATCTGAAAACTAAGATCATGGCATCTGGTCCCATCACTTCATGCCAAGTAGATGGGGGAAACAGTGGAAACTGTGGCCGACTTTGTTTTCTGGGGCCTCCAAAATCACTGCAGATGGTGATTTGCAGTCAGGAAAGTAACAAGACGCCTTACTCCTTGGAAGGAAAGTTATGACCAAACTAGACAGCATATTAAAAAAAGTAGAGACATGAATTATTCCTAACAAAGGTCCATTCTAGTCAAGGCTATGATTTTTCCAGTGGTCAATGTATTGAATGTGAGAGTTGGACCTGTGAAGAAAGCTTGAGCAGTGAAAAAAAAAAATGATGATTCTTCACTTTCTGCCATAAGCAAGTGGGTGTCATTTTGCATATCTGAGGGTTATTGTATATTTCTCCCAGCAAACATCTTGATTCCCAGCTTGTGCTTCCATCCAGCCCAGTGTTTCTCATGATGTACTCTGCAAATATAATTTAAATAAAGCAGGGTGACAATATACACCCTTGACGGACTCCTTTTCCTATGTGGAACCAGTCTGTTGTGTTCCATGTCCAGTTCTAACTGTTGCTTTGTGACCTGCATACAACGTTTTTCAAGAAGCAGGTCAAGTGGCCTGGTATTTCCCATCTTCCTTCAGAGTTTTCCACAGTTTATTTGTGATCCACACAGTCAAAAGCAACATTGGCGTAGCCAATAAAGCAGAAACTAGATGCTATTTCTGGAACTCTTGCTTTTTTGATAAACCATCGGATGTTAGCAATTTGATCTCTGGTTCACTCTGCCTTTTCTAAAACCCAGTTTGAACATCTGGAAGTTCCACGGTTCACGTATTACTGAAGCCTGGCTTGGAGAATTTTGAGCATTACTTTTTGTCGAGCATGTGAGATGAGTGCAATTGTTGCAGTAGTTTGAGCATTCTTTGGCACTGCCTTTCCTTGGGATTGGAATGAAAACACATTTTTCCAGTCTGTGGCCACTGCTGAGTTTTACTTTCACTAGCATCATCTTTCAGGATTTGAAATAGCTCTACTGGAATTCCATCACCTCCACTAGCTTTGTTCGTAGTGACTAATCATCAGTTCAGTTCATTCAGTTCAGTCACTCAGTCGTGACCTGACTCTCTGTGACCCATAATAGCAGCATGCCAGGCCTCCCTGTCCATCACAACTCCTGGAGTTTACTCAAACTCATGTCCGATCGAGTCGGTGATGCCATCCAGCCATCTCATCCTCTGTCGTCCCCTTCTCCTCCTGCCCCCAATCCCTCCCAGCATCAGGGTCTTTTCCAATGATCAACTCTTCACATGAGGTGGCCAAAGTATTGGAGTTTCAGCTTCAGCATCAGTCCTTCCAATGAACACCCAGGACTGATCTCCTTTAGATGGACTGGTTGGATCAACCTTGCAGTCCAAGGGACTCTCAAGAGTCTTTTCCAACACCACAGTTCAAAAGGCATCAATTTTTTCGGAGCTCAGCTTTCTTCACAGTCCAACTCTCACATCCATATATGACTACTGGAAAAACCATAGCCTTGAACAGATGGACCTTTGTTGGCAAAGTAATGTCTCTGCTTTTTAATATGCTATCTAGGTTGGTCATAACTTCCCTTCCAAGGAGTAAGTGTCTTTAAATTTCATGTCTGCAGTCACCATCTGCAGTGATTTTTGGAGCCCCCCCAAAATAAAAAGTCTGACACTGTTTCCATTTGTCTCCCCATCTATTTCCCATGAGGTGATGGGACCAATGCCATGATCTTAGTTTTCTGAATGTTTAAGCTTTAAGCCAACTTTTTCATTTTCCTCTTTCACTCTCATCAAGAGGCTTTTTAACATTTTTTCGGGCTTTCCCTGATATCTCAAGTTGGTAAAGAATCAGCCTGCAATGCAGGAGAACCCAGGTTCCACTCCTGCATGGGAAGATCCACTGGAGAAGGAATAAGCTACTCACTCCACTGTTCTTGGGGTTTACCTTGTGGCTTAGCTGTAAAGGAATCTGCCTACACTGTGGGAGACCTGGGTTTGATCCCTGCATGGGAAGATCCCCTGGAGAAGGGAAAGGCTACCCACTCCAGTTTTTGCCTGGAGAATTCCATGGGACCATTGTAGTCCATGGGTCACAAGAGTCAGACACAGCTGAGCTACTTTTAGTTGAAAATTTTTAGCGAATGTAAATTGGTAAGGCCAATATGGAGAAGGTAAGGAGGGTCCTCAAAACACTAAAAATAGGAACTAAGATATGACTGCTCAACAAATCCATTGTCTGGGTTTTTATTCAAAGAAAGTGACAACACCAATTGTGAAAGATATATGCTCATATGTGGTACTTCGTGTATTAGCCAAGATATGAAAGTGAAAGTGTTTAGTTGCTTAGTTGTGTCCGATTCTTTGCAACCCCAGGTAACCGTAGCCTGCCAGGCTCCTCTGTCCATGGAATTCTCCAGGCAAGAATACTGGAGTGGATTGACTTTCCCTTCTCCAGGGATCTTCCGGACTCTGGGATTGAAACCAGCTCTCCTGCATTGGCAGGCAGATTACTTTACTGCCTGAGCCACGGAGAGAAGCCTTGACTAAGATATGGAAGTAACCTAAATGTCCACATGATAGATTAATGGATAAAGACTATCACACATACACAAGAATATTACTTAGCTACAAAAAGAAAGACATCTTGCTGTTCATGACAACACAGGGATGGATGTAGATGATATTATGCTAAGAGAAATAAGTCAGAGAAGAAAAACAAGTACTGTGCATTTTAACTGAATAATATAGGAATCTAAAAGTAAAAAAATACATGAACTGGCAATAGAAAACATAAAGAGAAAGAAAGTCACAACATAACAGAGGAAAAATGATGGTTGAACAGCAAGCAGCGGTTTGAAGTGTTGAGGGAAACACAGGGATGAAGGGGTTAAGGGCTGAAAACACCACTACAGCACACTATAAAATGAGAGAGACATAATGTAAACATGCAATAACATTGTAATAAATACAAAATTCTAAAAAAATAGTAGTATAATGCATCTAAAATATTATCATTGCTTATTTTTGGATAAGCTAATACAGTGATCACTTATTAATGCAAATTCCTTCCAAGAACAATCATTTCAATATCAGTTAGTCCATCCAAATAAATCTCTCATATCTCTACATAATTTCAAAAAACGAGCATCGTACTCTAGTGTTAAGCAGATAGACGATTGCTGGTGTTTACAAAACACTAACCTTTCTGATGCATGCGTTTTTCATAAATGTCACAGTGTCTCCCCCAATTCTGTCACAGGTCAAACTTTCTAATACACTCGACATGAAATCTATATAAATTATTTCAAAATCCGACCCCGTGTTCCCACATCCGTCTCGTTCTGGACTGGAGATTGTAACTGACAAATTCCCTCCTTAATAAGATGCAAGAGACGAGTCCCAGGCCTGCCAAAATGGGGACATATCCCTTCTTTTCTAGCGGTCCCTTTTGATTACACTACTCGCACTCTTGAACTATCCTCCTCTTGCTGACATCTGTGTTCACGCTAATATGCTCATATGTATCTTTCCTAAGGTGCCCCTTTCATTTCAATATATAACCAAAGACAAAAATAAAAAATGGGCTACTATTGGGCTTTGCGACTGTGACTGAATGGAACCCTCGACAAAATAAATATCAAGAAGACTTTGAGTCTTCCCCAAACATGTCGCCTGTGTTTCTTATTTCTGAAGTATACCCAAGCATCAACATTTCCTTGTTCAGAAGGAGCTAGTACAACATAGCGAACAATCATGTGCTTTATAGGTATCAGCGCATTCCGACTGAAACACCAAACAAGTATACTCTGCAAGATCATATTTATATTTGACCTTGTTAGATCTAGATCAAATTTTACACCAGTGGATAAATAATTCTTAGGTTGATTATGTAAGAAATATTATTTAAACTTTCTTTAGCTTATATTTGTTTTGATTTGCACATAAAACACCTTCACATATATCATATATAGCTTATGTCTACTCATGGAATAAACTTTTTTTTTTTGCATCCAACAGTAGTGCCACTAAACCTTTACTACTAGAAGATTAAAGTATATTTATAAAATTGTTGCACTTGGAAGATTACGAAACGGAATCATGTAAGCACTGTGGAATGAACATCTAAATAACATATTAAAACAATCTCACGTAATCATTGCTGGGAAATACACCTCAAATAGACCTCATTTCTAATACCCCCCCATTAGCAAATATTGAAAATTTAACCACATGAAAATTAGCCATTCATTCTATTCATTTTGCAGAAAAAATGAGATCAGAAGTCTATAGAGATAACACTAGGTCCACAATAGGGACATTGAAAATTTATTCAAACTAATAAGTGAAAACAATGAGCCAAAGTAATGATCTTTATTCAAGCAAACTGACTGACATGAGCTACACAGCAGATTTACTACATGTGAACCATTTGATTTCAAAATCTCAAACATTGTGGTAAAAAGGGTATCTTATTTATTGATAGGTTAATATATTCTAATCACAACAGAAATAACATTAAACTTTAGCCAAAAGCAAGGTGGTATTTTTCAGGCTAGTTTTTCTAAGCAATTTTAATTGAGGGATTTAAAATTTCTATTAAATTCACTTTTTTAGTTGCCTACTAGGATATTAGAGCCTAAAAC
>JAJLRB010002836.1:0-12570 GCA_020976825.1 Odocoileus hemionus | reverse complement strand
AAAATTTTTAATTTCACCGACTAATGTATTGTGGGAGGGTTATCAATGTTTAGAACAAGGCAGCTGCTTTATTTAGTGCATTTAAAATGTACCCAATAATTCTATGGAGTTGAAAACTATTAGCTCCTTTAACTAATGGAGCATTTAGTATCAAACCTAATAAAAAAACAGATTTATAGAATTTCTATATTTTGAAAAAACAATATTTTTACAGCCCCTGTTAAAAAACCCTGATTTATGAAATATGAAATCTTATTTATATGAAAATGAATTTTAAAAAAATGTATCATGATTTTTTATCTCCTCAACAATTCACTTTTCTTAGAGAAGGAGTTAGAATTATTGAAAACTCAGCTCGTGGGGCAAGGCTGAGGGACAAAGCAATACACACAAATCCCTCTTAATAATATAAAGGGGTTCTAATTAGATTTTCAAAACAGAAACATTAACAGCTTTAATTATGAGTAGTAACAGGACAGTTTATCCCATATCGCGTGCATTTGCTAAGCTCTTTGTCATGTGATAACCATAAAAATTACGATTTAGACTCTATGAGATAACTCAAATTTTAAGAGAAGCACAGAAATACAAGTGGTTATCTAAGAAAGTTATCTACGGGTTTATCTATTTATCTAAGAAGTGGTTTCTAGGAAAAAAAAGAGGGAATGAAGAAAGTTAGGGGAAAACTAGCCCAAAGAAATGAAAAACCTGAAATTTTACACAAAGATGCAAAATAGATATACTATGTGCTATCAATGATTGTATCTTTGCAAAAATTTAAAAAAAAAACTATTCCAAGTAAGATTAGATAAAAAGAAAAGAAAAAGTGGGAAGTGATCCTCGGCAATGTTTTTTATACTGGCTAAATCAAAAACAATACTCTAAAAAGAATTACTTTTAAACTGTCATGGAGTACTTTATGTATAATTCTTATTTTGCTCAGAATTGTATTTAGGATGAAGGAGAATAATAGTTATATCTATCTCAAATTCTGTAAACAGTTACAGTCCTAATACTATATCCTGAATATTTCAGTTCTCATTTGTTACCCTGTAAAAGCATATTTTGCAGTGTAAGTATCAAAAATGCCACAACTGTTAGCTTTCTAAAAATAAAAGTTGTCTTTTATCTCCCAAGATTTTAATAGTAGTATTAACTAGACACTAAAGTATCCACCTGAATTTGTAAAGAATGTTGATTGGCAGTGAGATGGGGAAAGACACTCTAAATTTGGCATTTGAAGTAGAGCTAGATTCTTTATTCAGTTAGTTTTTAACCTCCTGAGCTTTAGTTTCCTCCTTGATAGTGAGTTTTATAATATTATCTCCCATCCTACTTCCCTGAGGAATTTTGAGGATTGGAATGAGGTACTGTATCTGAAAATGCATTATAAACCTATAAAAACTAAGTACTTATTGTTCCCTCAATAGATATTAATGGAGATCTAATATAACATATTAAGTAATATGAAAGAGGGGAAAAAGAAAACCCTTATCCCAAAAAATAAGAGACATCTTCAACAATAACAAAAGCTAAGAGGAGGAAGAAGGGAAAAGAAAAGAAAGGGAGGGAGAGGGGAAGGACAAAGAGAAGAGGACATTGGCTAACATTTTATTGTTTTGTTCAGTATATTTGATAGTGTCTTTTGATCTTCAATGCTTCCCTGGGGCTCAGGGGTTAAAGGTCTGCCTGTAATGCAGGAGACTGGGTTCGATCCTGGGTTGGAAGATCCCTGGAGAAGGAAATGGCAACCCACTCCAGTATTCTTGCCGGGAGAATCCCATGAATGGAGGGGCCTCGCAGGCTAAGTCCACAGGGTCACAAAGAGTCGGACACGACTGAGCGACTTCACTTTCTTTTGGTCTTCAATACAGGGGTCCTAGAAAAGTAAAGAAGGTTGTGCTTTTAAAACTTCTCAATGTTCTTCCCTCTACTTTCATAGTGCAAAGTTAGTATTTTAAAGAAGTTTAAATATATGAATTATTTTATTTAAACCTCACAAAACACTACAAGGCAGATAATTATTAATTTTTTACAAATGAGGAAATCAAAGCTCAACAAGTTTAAAGTTATTGGTTTGAAGCCCCCATCAGTAAATAACTGTCCCAGATCTGACTTTTAGTTCCAGTGCTTTGGATTTCTGTTTACTGAGCAATGTCTTCTAACTTTCTTCTATTTCTTCACCCCTGGGGCTTCCAGAAAAATAAATTTTTCCTAATCCTACCTGAAAGTTGACAGTTGTGGAATAGTCAAAACTTGAAAACAAGTCCCGTTGTTCACCACTGCATGAATGGATGAGGATGAAACACCTGACAGCCAAAACTATCTTGAGAAAGAAAAACAAAGCTGGAGGATCATGCTTCCTGATTTCAAACTATTTTGTTGTTGTTCTTCAGTCACTCAGTATGTCTAACATGCTCTTTTCATGTCCAGTGATTCGCTCTTCCATCGGTAGCCAAAGTATTGGAGCTTCAGCTTCAGCATCAGTCCTTTTAATTAATATTCAAGGTTTAGTTCCTTTCAGATTGACTGGTTTAAAATATATTACCCAAAGCTGTAGTAATCAAAACAGTATGATATTAGCATTTTAAAAAAGACACAAAAAGTCAGATGTATTACATTAAAACAGACAACAAGAATAGAGAGCCAGAAATAAACCAGAAATAAGCACAAAATTGATCAATTAATTTATGACCCGAGGAGCAAAAACTTACAATAGGGAAAGGGTTGCTCTTCAATAAATGGTGTGGGAGAATGGACAGCCACACAAAAGAAACAAACTAGACCTAGCTTATACCCCAAAAATTAATTCAAAATGGATTAGAGGCTTGAATATAAGACATGAAAACATAAAAATACTAGAAGAAAAAAAGGGGATAAGCCTCTTGACATTAGTCTAGATGATGGTGTTTATATATTTGACATGAAAGCAAAGGTAAAAAAGTAAAAAATAAAAGCTGACTCTAACAGATGAAAAAACTGCAGAGCAAAGGGAAACTATCAACAAAATGCAAAGGCAATTAGAGGGGAAGAAATATTTTCAAATCATTTTCTAAGGGGTTAATATCCAAATACATAAATAACTCATTACAACTCTTTGTCAAAAAAAAAAAAAAAAAAACAACGGTAGAAGATCTTAACAGACTTTTTTCCAAGAAGATATAAATGGTCAACAGGGCACATTTATATGTGTCTAATCACTAATCATTATGAGAATTTGAATTAAAAACCACAGTGAAGTATCATTTCATACTTGTTAGAATGACTTATTAAAAGAATAACAAGTGTTGGCCAGGATATGGAGACAGTTCAGTTCAGTCTCTCAGTCATGTCCGACTCTTTGTGACCCATGAAACTGCAGTACGCCAGCCTCCTGTCCATCACCAACTCCCGGAGTTTACCCAACTCATGTCCATCTGAGTCGGTGATGCCATCCAACCATCTCATCCTCTGTCATCCCTTCTCCTCCTGCCCTCCAATCTTTCCAGCATCAGGGTCTTTTCAAATGAGTCAGCTCTTCACATCAGGTGGCCAAAAGTATTGGAGTTTCAGCTTCAGCATCAGATCCTTCCAATGAACACCCAGGACTGATCTCCTTTAGGATGGACTGGTTGGATTTCCTTACAGTCCAAGGGACTCTCAAGAGTCTTCTCCAACACCACAGTTCAAAAGCATCAATTCTTCAGCACTCAGCTTTCTTCATAGTCCAACTCTCACATCCATACATGACCACTGGAAAAACCATAGCCTTGACTAGACAGACCTTTGTTGGCAAAGTAATGTCTCTGCTTTTTAATATGCTGTCTAGGTTGGTCAATAACTTTCCTTCCAAGGAGTAAGCGTCTTTTAATTTCATGGCTGCAGTCACCATCTGCAGTGATTTTGGAGCCCAAAAAAATAAAGTCTGACACTGTTCCACTGTTTCCCCATCTATTTGCCCATGAAGTGATGGGACCAGGATGCCATGATCTTAGTTTTCTGAATGTTGAGCTTTAAGCCAACTTTTTCACTCTCCTCTTTCACTTTCATCAAGAGGCTTTTAGTTCTTCTTCACTTTCTGCCATAAGGGTGGTGTCATCTGCATATCTGAGGTTATTGATATTTCTCCCGGCATACCTTGATTCCAGCTTGTGCTTCCTCCAGCCCAGCGTTTCTCATGATGTACTCTGCATATAAGTTAAATAAGCAGGGTGATATTCATTAAGAAAGTAAAAGCATTAATTTGAAAGATGTTTGCAACCCATGTTCACTGAAGCATTATTTACAATACCTAAGATATGGAAACAACCTAAATGTTCATCACTGGGTGGCTGGGTAAAGAAAATGCAGCATATATATTTTTCAGTCATAGAAAAGTGAAATCTTGCATTTTCAACAACATGGGCCTTGAGGGAAAGTCAGACAACTTGGGCCTTGAGGGAAGTGAAAGTCAGGCAGAGAAAGACAAATACCATATATTTCATCCATACAGAGAACAACTGAAGGATGCCAGAGGTAGTGGGTATGGGGAAGAAATGGGTGAAGAGTCAAAAGTTACAAATTTCAGTTGTAAAAGTAAGTCATGGGGATGTAATATACAGCACTGTGACTATAGTTAATATACATAATTATATAGTTGAAAGTTGCTAATAGAGTAAATCTTAAAGACTCATTACAAAAAAAATTCTGTAAATGTATGGTAATGATGTTAACTAAATTTACTGTGGTAACAATTTCATAATATGTACAAATATCAAATCATTATGTTGTACACCTGGAACTAATATAATATTGTATGTCAGTTATATCTCAATTTAATAAAATACATGAATAGGACAAATTGACGTATAGCCATACAGGAAAATATTTAGCAATGAAAAAGAAAACCCATTGATTTGTACACAACATTGTTGAATCTCAGAATATTATGCAGAGTGAAAACAAGCAGGAAAGAAGAATGTATATGGTTTGATCCATTTATGATTTATTGTAGAAAATGCAAACTAATCTTTAGTAACAGAAAGATTAGTGGTTGCTTGGGGATATGAGTAAAGGGAGGGCAGGATTACAAGGAGATACAAAGAAATTCTGGAATAGATGGAAATGTTAACATTTCTGATGAATACATGTATCAAAACTGGTCAAACTGTACACTTTAAACATGAGAAAGTTAGTGTTAATATATCAATAAAATAATAAAGATAGGGGAGGGCTATTAAAGAAAATTTATTGTTTTAATTTTCTGTAGAATGATCTGTGATCTTTCAAAGAGCTGTCTTTATTTTCCATAATTCAAGAAATTCATTATATTAGGTATGTTTAATAATTTGACTGCTTTGATTATTAAGTGGTTTTTACAACACTGACACCTTTATTTTAATATCTGGACACTTCACAGAATACTAAGGAGACTGTTAGGATTCTTTCTTAGTAAGTGGCCTACCTGTCTCAATATCTTTGTTTGTAGAATTTCTAAAGTGAATAAACTTTCTCCTTGTATCCAGTATTAAGCTTTGGAGTTGCAAGAAATGGGAAATTACTCATAGACTATTTTAAAGAAAGAAAGGCTATTGTAAAGCTATACTTAGACTAAAATTGGAACTGGATTTCAAAACTGGAAAGTCATCAGGAAGTGAAGGCAACTCTAGGAATTAGAATGTTCTTTCAGTCTTTCTTGTGGGCAGTCTGCTCTCTCTCTTTCTCTTCTTTCTCTTTTATATCACTTTTTTCTCTCACATATCTATTTTCTTCCTCTACTCATTGCTTTATTCACTTGTTATCCTTCTGTACCTAAAATATCTTCTCTTTGCCTCCTCTGGTCCACTCTTCACCTTCTCCACAGTGTTCTCTTTTCAATAAACCTGGCGTACAGATTACATCAACAGAATGAGGTCAGTGTATTTGTTCTCCTGTCTCCCTCTCTGCAAGGTCACTTTAGGCAGAGTGTATCTCTCAATTGCAGATCACCGCTCCTCTCAAGATGACTCCTCTAAACAATTCTCCACTTCCACCTGCTTCTTTCCTTTGCCCCTTCAGGTCTAGGGGTGTTAACATCTCCCTTGCTACTAAGATGGGTTCCTCTTCTATCATTGTGCTTCCCCATACCCTGCCAACTTTGTCATTGGTTCCTTTGTAGATAAACTCCCTCAACTTATCTTATCACAATGTCATCTGTTTTTTTTATTAGGAGCCTGAGTTACATACTTGTTTCTTGTTGTTTTTCTTTTTTATCTACACAGCTTCTGCTTCTCCCATTGCACCATGTTCATACCATACGCTCATAGATCCCTACAGAGTGAGCGACCTCTTCTTTTTTTTTTTCAGCCCAATTCAGTCATGTCTTGACTCTTTGTGGATTTCCATGTGGCGCAGAGCGCTCGACCAGGCTCTTCTGCCTCAATGGATTTCCCTCCAGAGATGAATAATTGGAGTGGGTTTTGCCCATTTTCCCTACTCCAGCAACATTTCATACCCTACTGCAAGGACGTTGAGAGACCCCCCCAGTTCCTTCTACCCTGGATGCAAGGCAGACTCTATTAACCATTCTGCACGCCACCTGTTAGACATCTTGAGGCGCATTACTACTGATTGCGCTGCTACTCATAAAGTCATATCAGTCATTATCTCAACTCGGCAAACCCTATAGAACGTAGCCTGCCCCATGGACTTCCTCTGCTCACGGGGATTACCTCCTAGGCCTCGGATCCATAACTGGAGTGAGCGAGTCTGACACCATAACCTACTCCATGGGGATCTTCCCAATTCCAGGGATCAAACCCACATGCTCCTTTTTCTCTTGCATTGAGGCAGGAGGCAAGAGCTCTATGGTTAGCTCACTAGCTGTGCTCGCCTCAGGACAGGAGCCACATTGCGCCTGCAACTAGTCCAGTTCATGGTGGACTCCCTAGGAGTCTACGCACTCAGGCCCTCATGTCCTAACTCATTTCTAGTAGCCGACCCCCCTTGGGACGCAGCACACAAAGCTTCGCCCTCGTCCTAACACCATCCCTCGCCAGAGCTTGCCTCATACCCTCATTGTTTCCCATGACAAGTCAGTGATACCAAGTCCAACTCATCTCAATCCTCATGTCCGACCCCCTTTATACGCACTCCAAGGCGTTCACAAACTCTATTTCCAGCATCAGGGTCTTTTCAAAAATCGAGTCAGTTCTTCCCATCAGGTGGCCAAAGTATTAGAGAGTCAGCATCAATCCTGTTCCAATGTGACATAGTCATGCGACTACGATTTCCTTCAGGAATTGACTAGTTTAATCACCTATGCAGACCCCAAGGGACTCCTCAAGAGTCCTTTTCCCAACACCATAGTTCAAAAAGTATTAATTCTTCAGTGCCACAGCTTCCCTTATGGTCCATATTTCACACCATACATGACCACATTAAAAACCAGTACTTTGACTACATGAACTTTAATCAGCAAAATGATATCTCACTGCTTTTTATATGCTGTTTAGATTTGTTTAGCTTTTTCCCAAGGAGAAAGCGTCTTTTAATTTCATGGTACATCCCCATCTGCAGTGATTTTGGAGCCCCAGAAAAATAAGGTCTGTCACTGTTTCCATTGTTTCCCCTCTATTTGCCATGAAGTGATGGAGACGCGATGTCATGATCTTAGTTTTTTGAATGTTGAGTGTAAGCCAGGTTTTTCACTCACTCTTTCATTTTCATCAAGAGGCTCTTTAGTTCCTCTTTGCTTTCTGCCATAGGGTGGTTCATTGCATATCTGAGGTTATTGATATTTTGTGGCAATCTTGATACCAGCTTGTGCTTCATCCAGCCTGGCATTTTGTGTGATGTATTCTACATATGCTTCCCTGGTGGCTCAGAGGGGTTAAAAAGCATTGCCTGCAATGAGGGACCCAGGGTTTGATCCCTGGGTCGGGAAAATCCTGGAGAAGGAAATGGCAACCCATTCCAGTATTCTTGCCTGGAAAATCCAGGACAGAGAAGCCCGATAGGCTAACACAGGTCCATGGGGTCGCAAAGATTCGGACACGACTCGATGCGCTCTCGATTACTTGCACTTCTACCCATGTTTTCACTCCTACATGTTAAGTTAAATCTCTAAGCTTAGTTGGTGAACAGCAATATACACGAGCCATGATCCGGTACTTGCCCCTCTACCCAATAAGTTGCGCAACTCCCGTTCGAGTTGAGTCCAATGGTCCGGTTTCTAAACTGTTACTTCCTTCGACCTGTCAATAGAGAACATGCGTCATCTCCTCCCAGGAAGGAGGTAGGGTGGTCTGGTATTCCCTATCCCTTTTCGAAGAATTTTTCCACAGGTTTGTGTGTGATACACACACACACGAGTACAAAAACGGCATTTGGTCATGTCAGTGGCAGAAGGTATGATGTTTTCTGGGAATGTGCTCTTGCTTTTTGCTATGTATTCATGACAGATTGTGGCAATTTGATCGCTGCATGTCTCTAATTCTTGCCAGTTCCAATTTTAGTGAAAGAAATTGAGGCATGACTCAGTTTGTTTTGGTTTTTATTTCATGCCAGGCTGTGTGGGAGGAACACAGGCTAGTGTGAGGGTTTGCAGCTCTTGGACAGGTGTACGTTCTATCCCTGGGTTACATCACTGTTGGGAGGGAAATTGATGGATAGAAAAAGACAATCATGATTAAGTCAGACGACTCTTAGTAATCAGAAAATCATAAGTGAAGTAAAGTGATTTCTCCACTCTTAGAAAAGTACTGTTGAGTATGGAATAGTATAATTATTGACATGAAAGATGTAAAAATAAGGAATAAATAAAATATTATGGTTATCTTCAACCCATGCTACTATTGGTAATCTACTATGATATCCACTCTCTCTACAAGTTCCGTACTTATCAAGATCGATCTATAGCTTTGCCTTTGATTTGCTCTACCAATTTGAGGATGACCTTGAGGAATACAAGAAACTTTGTAGGGTGTGAGTGCAATCTCAGTCTTGACACACGAGGTTGGCCGTATAGCTAGCATAAATACGCGTTCAAAAATGTGTGGTACAGCTTTTGAAACCTAAAAGTAAGTTTGGATAGTAATAAAATACTGACCTGTACCTAAAACTGCTATTTTACTTGCTTTATTATCCTAAAACTACCCATGTTCCTCATTTGTAATATCGCGTGAAGTATATGCATAATTATGCTTTATATAAGAGCTTATTAGATGTTTGTTGTATGAAGATTGTAATGATTGAGCGTATTCATTGAAGACAGAATTAAAGATGTAGTTGATACATCAAGTCAGTAATGGTGGGTCGAGTCTGTGTTATTATTGATAAAATAGACTAGAAGATTAGACTTGATTTTAATTATTCACACGGCAAAGGAAGAAGCTTGTCGGGGAATTATTTGACTGTTGAGAAAAAATGAGGTAAGATTTTAAAAGGAATGGAGAGATGAAAAAAGAAAGAGATCAGTATTGTTACTCCTTGCTTTCCCATCTTTCTCTACTTAGGTGATATGGTATTTAACGTCTTCTAATCTTTGTGGAGTTAGGTCACGCAAAATTTGCACGGAGAATCCCATGATCAGTGCCTAATTGTGATATGGGAAAAATACCATTGACCTAGCGAAGAAGAGATGACGCCTGAAGTACCAATCTTGCATTCTGAAAACATACCCTAAACACAGTAGCAAGAAGATGTCTTGATTCCTACACAACTCTCAATAGAGTTTTAGTAGTCTGTTAGAATTTTTATTGTTGAATTGAGCTGATTTGCATGTATTTCCTCCCTATAGGATCACGATATCCTAACTTGAACCATCTGGGCCTAGCGAGTCTGGGGCTCAGAGAAGAAAAATCTGCTTGGTCGGTAGTTGTTTGTGCAATTCCATATCGCCTAGGAGACTGACCCAATCGTTCCTACGGTATCCCTGAAGCTAGAACTGGTTAAGGGACCTTCTTCAAACTTGAAGAGTATCTACAGACTCTACTTGTATCCTTAATTTGACCAGAGCCAGTCTTGGCAAAGATGTCTGTCCCTGGGTTTTTCTGGTTAGCTCAGATGGATTGAAAGAAATACGCACTGCCACGTGTCTCTATGGATGAGTGCAGGAGTAGAGTGGGTCTTGATCCCCAGAATTCCTCTGGAGAGAGCGGCCCATGGCAACCCATCTCTCCAGCTATTCAGCACAATGGAGAAATCCCACAGTGCGACAGGACAGCTCTGGGACAAGTCTACATCTATACAAGCGTGCAAAGAGTCGGACACAAAGCTGAGCGACTGAGCACACACATATCACATAGAGTTTAGCAAATAGGTTCCATACCAGGTCATAACAATTTCCTGCAGTAATCACTATTCGGAGAACAGTCGGATTACTGTCGTAGAAGTGAGTAGAGGGCACTCATACGTACTGGTTAGGACAGAACAGGCAACTGATAGGACTGAAGCGCTGACAAAGAAAGTCTGCCCTGGGGCCAGGGTGGGGACCATAGTAAAGTAGAAGGTTGAAGGGTTTGATGGGTGACATCACGTTTGCTTATCCTGTGTTCTGCTGTCTCTCCTAGTCTTCATCTGCTGACTATCTTGCTGTTACCTTCTAGGAAATTCCCTAGTTATTAAATCCTTGTGATTTTATCATATGTCAGACTTTACCGAGTTATTTATTGTTCTTTTTAATGTTTTCATGAATGAAAGATGTCTTTCTGTTTTATCGCCAAGGGTAACACGTTTTTTAAGAAAATATTTTTTGCTATCAGCCTACAACTCTTTGCTCTGTTTGACTCCATAGATACTTTTGCTCCCCATGCATCTAAATCCATGTTGGAAATTTGAAAATATTTATTTGTTGATTGGAAAGGATAATAATTAGCTTTACAGAATTTTGCTGTTTTTATGTCAAACGCAACGTGAATCAGCCCATAGGTATACATATATCACCTTTCCCGTTTGTTGTGAACTACCTCAATCCATATCTCTGAGACGCCCATCCACATCCCACCCCTCTAGTTGATTCATGAATCCTTTGTTGAGTTTCGTTGAGAGCTCATACGACAAATTCCCGTGGCCATCTATTTTACGATAGGTAACTTAAGTTTCCATAGTGTTAACTCTTTCCATACATCTCACCTCTCTGCCCTTTCCCCATGTCCATAAGTCTGTTCTCTATGTCTGTTTCTCCATTGCTGCCCTATAAGTAAATTCTTCAGTACATTTTTCTATATTCCGTATATATGCATTAGAATTTTGATATTATCTTTCTCTTTCTGACTCACTTCATACTGTATAATTTGGTTCTAGGGTTTATCCCCTCATCAGAACTGACTCAAATGCGTTCTTCCTATGGTGAGTAAATATTCCATTGTGTATATGTACTGCCCAAATTTATCCATTCTCTGTTGATGGACATCTAGGTTGCTTCCACGTTTTAGCTATTGTAAAAAGTGCTGAATGAATAATGGGATCGATGTCTTTTTTAATTTTGGTTTCCTAAGGCATATGCCTAGGAGTGGGATTTTTTGAGTCATATGGTGGTTTATTCCTAGTTTTTTGAGGAATCTCCATACTGTCTTTCTTCCATAGTGGTTGTATCAATTTACATTCCAAACAGTGCAAGAGTGTTCCTTTTCTCCACATCTTCCCGTATTTATTGTGTATAGACTTTGATGATGGCTATTTGACTGGTATAAGGTGATATCTCCTTGTAGTTTGTTTGTATATCTAAATGAGCATTTGAACTCTTTTCATTTTGTTAGCATCTTATTCTTCTTTGAGAAATGTCTGTTCAGGTCTTTTTCCACTGTTTGATTGGGTTTTTTGGTTTTTCTAGTATCAAGTTGTATGGGTTTCTTATATATTTTGGAAATTAATCCTTTGTCAGCTGTTTTCATTTGCTATTATTTTTTCATATTAGGAAATTTTCTTTTCACGTTGCTTATAGTTTCCTTCGCTGTGCAAAAGCTTTTAAGTTTAATCAGGTCCACTTGTTTACTTTTGTTTTTATTTCCATTCCCCTAGGAGGTGGGTAATAGAGGATCTTGCTTTGATTTATGTATCGAGTGTTTTGTCTATGTTTTTTCTCTAGGAGTTTTAAGTTTTGGTCTTACATTTGGTCTTTTATCCATTTTGAAATTTATCTTTGTGTATTGTGTTAGGAATTGTTCTAATTTCATTCTTTTACATGTCACTGTCCAGTTTTCCCAGCACCATTTATGAAGAGGCTGCCTTGCCATTGTATATTTGCGCCTTTGTCAAAAATAAGGTACCGTAGGTGCATGGGTTTATTTCTGGGCTTTCTATCTTGTTTATTGGTCTAATTTTTTGTTTTTGTGCTAGTAAATATACTGTCTTTATGATGTAGCTTTGTAGTATAATCTGAAGTCAGGAAGGTTGATTCCTCCAGCTCCATTCTTCTTTCTCAAGATGCTTTGATTTTTTTGGAGTCTTTTGTGTTTCCATATGAATTGTGAAATTTTTTTGTTCTAGTTCTGTGAAAAAGGCCATTGGTAATTTTGGGAGGGGTTGATTTAAACTGTAGATTGTGTTTTTTGGGAGTATAGTCATTTCAAATATTTTTCCTACCAGGAAAGGGAAAATTTTCTCCATTTTTTTCTGTTGTTTTGATTTTTT
>JAJLRB010002835.1:0-12574 GCA_020976825.1 Odocoileus hemionus | reverse complement strand
GTGTTTGATGGGGAACGAGGGATGGCTCTGGAGTCATTGCAGGGGAATCGTGCCTTATCTCGAGTTGATTTAGAGTACATGGAGACCCTTTGCGTTGCTCATTTCACCTCAGGGTCCCTCTAGCCTTGGGACAGTGTTCATGGGGTCTGCTCAAGATCCATCAAGCAAATAGAGGCTCCATTCATTTTTGATGGGGATCACGGAATGGCCCTGCATGCAATGCAGGGCAATCGGACCTCATCGCGCTTCGAAGGAGAAGTCTCATGGTTTTTCTCGAGGTGCGGCGGGGACCTCGGCTATATTCTCGAGATTCGGCGGGGAATGGCCCTTCAAAACTCGTCTTTGTTCAGCGACGTCAGGACTCCTGTCGAGTTACGAGTGACACCTCAGGAATCTTTTCCGTTGCTTGTCAGGGCAAAAGGGACGGTTCTCGAGGTGAGGCTGGAGACCCAGCGTCCCTTTACAGTTGCCAGTGGGATATTGAGATTCCTATCCATGTTCAAGAGGAGTCAGGCATCGTCACCTTTTGAAGCAGTGAACTCCGCGTGCGTCTCAAGGTGTCAAAAGTATGTAAGGCATTCCCACGAAATGAAACGCGGACCTATGGTTCTCCCTAGGGTCTACATTGCGGATTCAGACAACCCTTCATCTTGTGAGATGAAAGATGAGACTGTATTCAAGCCACTGCAAGGAATCTGGCCTTGTTTCGAGTCAGGACTAAACGGTGTATATTCCACTTGAGGCAGCAAACTCAGGATCCCTCCCTCATACCTATTGCTGAGAGAAGCCTCCTCTTGAGGTGCTTGAGGAAAGTTGGTATACGTCTTGAGACTAAACCAGGGAATGAGCTCTCATCTCGGGACGATTTGGGGCACATGTAGCATTCCTCGAGTTGCTGTGCTGAAATTGGTGTTCCTCTAGACTTGGTACGGTGTTCTCGGGGAATCTCTGGAGTTGCCTAAAGAAGTCAAGTCTCTGGTCATGTTTGATGGGGAAGGGGGGATGGCTCTGGAGTCAATGCAGGGGAATCGGGCCTCATCTCGAGTTGATTTAGAGTACATGAAGACACTTTGCGTTGCTCATTTCAACTCAGGGTCCCTCTAGACTTGGTACAGTGTTCATGGGGACTGTCTCAAGATCCATCAAGCAAGTCGAGGCTCCTTACATGTTTGATGGGGATCATGGAATTGCTCTGAATTCAAGACAGGGCAATCGGACCTCATTGTGCTTCGAAGGAGAAGTCTCATGGTTTTTCTCGAGTTGCGGCGGGGACCTGGGTTATATTCTCGAGTTACGGCGGGGATGGCCCTTCAAAAGTCGTGTTTATACAGCGACGTCATGATTCCGGTCGAATTACGAGGGAGACATCAGGAAAATCTTCGTCGCTTGTTAGGGCAAAGGGGACGCTTTTCGAGGTGAGGCAGGAAACACAGGTTCCCTTTCCAGTAGCCACAGGGATATTCGGATTCCTATCCATGTGCAAGAGGAGTCAGGCATCGTTACCTTTTGAATCTGTGAACTCCGTGTGCCTCTCGACGTGTCAAAGGGATGTAAGGCATTCCGACGAAATGAGACAGGGTCCTAGGGTTTTCTCTAAGGTCTACACTGGAGATTCAGACATCCGTTCATCTTGTGAGGTGAAAGAAGAGCCTGTATTCAAGCCACTGCCAGGACATCCGACCTACTTTCTAGTCAGGGCTTCTCGGTGCATATTCCACTTCAGGCAGCAAACTCAGGATCCCTCCCACATACCTATTGCTGAGAGAAACCTCCTCTACAGGTGCTTGTGGGATGTAACATACTTCATGAATCTAAGCCAGGGAATCAGCTCTCATCTCAAGACGATTTGGGGTACATGGAGCATTCCTCGTGTTGCTGTGCTAAATTTGGTGTTCCACTAGACTTGATACAGTGTTCTCGGGGAATCTCTGGAGTTGCCTAAAGAATTCAAGATTCTGGTCATGTTTGATGGGGAAGAGGGGATGGCTCTGGTGTCAATGCAGAGGAATCGGGCCACATCTTGAGTTGATTTCGTGTACATGGAGCTCCTTCACGTTGCTTGGGTGACCTCAGGGTCCCTCTAAACTTGTGACAGTGTTCTTGGGACTGTCTCAAGGAGCGTCAAGCAAGTCGAGGCTTCTTGCATGTTTGATGGGGATCACGGAATTGCTCTGCATGCAATGCAGGGGAATCGGGCCACATCTCACTTCGAGGGGGAACTCTCATTGTTTTTCTCGAGTTGCGGCGGGAACCTGGGGTATATTGTCGAGTTACGGCCGGGATGGCCCTCCAAATTCGTGTCTGTTCAGCGATGTCAGGACTCCTGTCTAGTAAAGAGGGACATCCCTGGAATATCTTCGATGCTTGGCAGTGCAAAAGAAACGGTTCTTAAGGTGAGGCGGGAGACCCATTGTCCCTTTCCAGTTGCCACAGGGATATTGGGATTCCTATCAATGTACAAGAGGAGTCAGGCATCGTCACCTTTTGAAGCAGTGATCTTCGCGTTCCTCTCGATGTATCAAATGGATGAGAGGCATTCCATCGAAATGCGGCGGGGACCTAGGATTTCTCTAAGGTCTCTAGAAGGGATTCAGACATCCCTTCACCTTGTGAGATGAACGACAAGTCTGTATTCCAGCCACAGCAAGGAAATCCGGCCTCCTTTCGAGTCAGGACTTCTCGGTGTATATTGCACTTGTGGCAGCAAACTCAGAGTCCCTCCCACATACCTATTGCTGAGAGAAGCCTCCTCTTGAAGTGCTTGAATAACTTTGGTATACGTCTTGAGACTAAACCAGGGAATCAGCTGTCATCTCGAGACGATTTGGGGCAATTGGAGCATTCCTCGAGTTGCTGTGCTGAAATTGGTGTTCCTCTAGACATGAGACAGTGCTTTTGGGAAATCTCTGGAGTTGCCTAAAGGAAGTCAAGCCACTGGTCGTGTTTGATGGGGAACGGGTGATGGCTCTGGAGTCAATGCTTGGGAATCGGGCCTCATCTCGTGTTGATTTAGAGTACATGGAGACCCTTTCCATTGCTCACTTCACCTCAGGTTCCCTCTAGACTTGGGACAGTGTTCATGGGGACTGTCTCAAGTTCCATCAAGCTAATCGAGGCTCCTTACATGTTTGATGGGGATCACGGAATTGCTCTGCATGCAGTGCAGGGCAATCGGACCTCATCGCGCTTCGAAGGAGATGTCTCATGGTTTTTCTGGAGTTGCGGCGGGGACCTGGGGTATATTCCCGAGTTACGGCGGGGATGAACCTTCAAAAGTCGTGTTTATTAAGCGACGTCATGATTCCGGTCGAATTACGAGGGAGACCTCAGGAATCTCTTCGTCGCTTGTCAGGGCAAAAGGGACGCTTTTCGAGGTGAGGTGGGAGACACAGGGTCCCTTTCCAGTAGCCACAGGGATATTCGGATTCCTATCCATGTTCAAGAGGAGTCAGGCATCGTCACCTTTTCAAGCAGTGAACTCCGCGTGCCTCTCGAGGTGTCAAAGGGATATATAAGGCATTCCGACGAAATGAGACAGGGACCTAGGGTTTTCTCTAGGGTTACACTGGGGATTCAGACATCCGTTCATCTTGTCAGATGAATGACGAGCCTGTATTCAAGCCACTGCAAGGAAATCCGACCTACTTTCGAGTCAGGTTCTACGTGTATATTCCACTTGAGGCAGCACAACTCAGGATCCCTCCCACATACCTATTGCTGAGAGAAGCCTCCTCTACAGGTGCTTGTGGAATGTAGCATATGTCATGAATCTAAGCCAGGTAATCAGCTCTCTTCTCGAGTTGATTTGGGGTATAAGGAGCATTCCTCGAGTTGCTTTGCTAAATTTGGTGTTCCTGTAGACTTTGTACGGTGTTCTCGGGGAATCTCTGGAGTTGCCTAAAGGAAGTCAAGCCTCTGGTCATGTTTGATGGGGAAGGGGGGATGGCTCTGGTGTCAATGCAGGTGAATCGGGCCTCATCTTGAGTTGATTTCGGGTACATGGAGCTCGTTCACGTTGCTAGGGTGACCTCAGGGTCCCTCTAAACTTGTGACAGTGTTCTCGGTGCTGTCTCGAGGACCGACAAGCAAGTCGAGGATTCTTGCATGTTTGATGGGGATCACGGAATTGCTTTGCATGCAATGCAGGGGAATCGGGCCACATCTCTCTTCGAGGGGGAACTCTCATGGTTTTTATCGAGTTGCTGCGGTGATCTGGGGTATATTCTCGATTACGGCCGGGATGGCCCTTCAAAATTCGTGTCTGTTCTGTGATGTCCCGACTCTTGTCTAGTTAGGAGGGACACATCTGGAATCTCTTCGATGCTTGGCATTGCAAAAGAGACGGTTCTAGAGGTGAGGCGGGAGACCCATTGTCCCTTTCCAGTTGCCAGAGGGATATTGGGATTCTATCAATGTTGAAGAGCAATCAGACATCCTCACCTTTTGAAGCAGTGAATTTCGCGTGCCTCTCGAGGTATCAAATGGATGAGAGGCATTCCATCGAAATGAGGTGGGAACCTTAGATTTCTCTAAGGTCTCTAGAAGGGATTCAGACATCCCTTCATCTTGTGATAAGAAATACTATCCTGCATTCGAGCCACAGCAAGGAAATCCGGCCTCCTTTCGAGTCAGGGCTTCACGATGTATATTCCACTTGAGGCAGCAAACTCAGGGTCCCTCCCACATACCTGTTGCTGAGAGAAGCCTCCTCTTGAGGTGCTTGAGGAAAGTTGGTATACGTCTTGAATCTAAACCAGGGAATCAGCTCTCATCTCGAGACGATTTGGGGGCACATGGAGCATTCCTCGAGTTACTGTGATGAAATTTGCGTTCCTCTAGATTTGAGACAGTGTTCTCGGGAAATCTCTGGAGTTGCCTAAAGGAAGTCAAACCATTAGTCGTGTTTGATGGGGAATGAGGGATGGCTCTGGAGTCATTGCAGGGGAATCGGGCCTCATCTCGAGTTGATTTAGAGTACATGGAGACCCTTTGCATTGCTCATTTCATCTCAGGGTCCCTCTAGCCTTGGGACAGTGTTCATGGGTTCTGTCTCAAGATCCATCAAGCAAATAGAGGCTCCTCACATGTTTGATGGGGATCACGGAATGGCTCTGCATGCAATGCAGGGCAATCGGACCTCATCGCGCCTCGAAGGAGAAGTCTCATGATTTTTCTCGAGGTGCGGCGGGGACCTCGGCTATTTTCTCGAGATTCGGCGGGGATGGCCCTTTAAAACTCGTCTTTGTTCAGCGACGTCAGGACTCCTGTTGAGTTACGAGTGACACCTCAGGAATCTTTTCGTTGCTTGTCAGGGCAACAGGGATGGTTCTCCAGGTGAGGCTGGAGACCCAGCGTCCCTTTACAGTTGCCAGAGCGATATTGGTATTCCTATCCATGTTCAAGAGGAGTCAGGCTCCGTCACCTTTTGAAGCAGTGAACTCCGTGTGCGTCTCAAGGTGTCAAATATATGTAAGGCATTCCCACGAAATGAAACGCGGACCTATGGTTCTCCCTAGGGTCTACAAGGCGGATTCAGACAACCCTTCATCTTGTGAGATGAAAGATGAGACAGTATTCAAGCCACTGCAAGGAATCTGGCCTTGTTTCGAGTCAGGACTAAACGGTGTATATTCCACTTGAGGCAGCAAACTCAGGATCCCTCCCTCATACCTATTGCTGAGAGAAGCCTCCTCTTGAGGTGCTTGAGGAAAGTTGGTATACGTCTTGAGACTAAAACAGGGAATGAGCTCTCATCGCGGGACGATTTGGGGCACATGTAGCATTCCTCGAGTTGCTGTGCTGAAATTGGTGTTCCTCTTGACTTGGTACAGTGTCCTCGGGGAATCTCTGGAGTTGCCTAAAGAAGTCATGTCTCTGGTCATGTTTGATGGGGAAGGGGGGATGGTTCTGGAGTCAATGCAGGGAAATCGGGCCTCATCTCGAGTTGATTTAGAGTACATGAAGACACTTTGCGTTGCTCATTTCAACTCACGGTCCCTATAGACTTGGTACAGTGTTCATGGGGACTGTCTCAAGATCCATCAAGCAAGTCGAGGCTCCTTACATGTTTGATGGGGATCACGGAATTGCTCTGAATTCAAGGCAGGGCAATCGGACCTCATTGTGCTTTGAAGGAGAAGTCTCATGGTTTTTCTCGAGTTGCGGCGGGGACCTGGGTTATATTCTCGAGTTACGGCGGGGATGGCCCTTCAAAAGTCGTGTTTATACAGCAACGTAATGATTCTGGTCGAATTACGAGGGAGACATCAGGAAAATCTTCGTCGCTTGTTAGGGCAAAGGGGACGCTTTTCGAGGTGAGGCAGGAAACACAGGGTCCCTTTCCAGTAGCCACAGGGATATTCGGATTCCTATCCATGTGCAAGAGGATTGAGGCATCGTTACCTTTTGAATCTGTGAACTCCGTGTGCCTCTCGACGTGTCAAAGGATTGTAAGGCATTCTGACGAAATGAGACAGGGTCCTTGGGTTTTCTCTAAGGTCTACACTGGAGATTCAGACATCCGTTCATCTTGTGAGATGAAGGCAGAGCCTGTATTCAAGCCACTGCCAGGACATCCGACCTACTTTCTAGTCAGGGCTTCTCGGTGCATATTCCACTTGAGGCAGCAATCTCAGGATCCCTCCCACATACCTATTGCTGAGAGAAACCTCCTCTACAGGTGCTTGTGGGATGTAACATACTTCATGAATCTAAGCCAGGGAATCAGCTCTCATCTCGAGACGATTTGGGGTACATGGAGCATTCCTCGTGTTGCTGTGCTAAATTTGGTGTTCCCACTAGACTTGATACAGTGTTCTCGGGGAATCTCTGGAGTTGCCTAAAGAATTCAAGATTCTGGTCATGTTTGATGGGGAAGAGGGGATGGCTCTGGTGTCAATGCAGAGGAATCGGGCCACATCTTGAGTTGATTTCGGGTACATGGAGCTCCTTCACGTTGCTTGGGTGACCTCAGGGTCCCTCTAAACTTGTGACAGTGTTCTTGGGACTATCTCAAGGAGCTTCAAGCAAGTCGAGGCTTCTTGCATGTTTGATGGGGATCACGGAATTGCTCTGCATGCAATGCAGGGGAATCGGGCCACATCTCTCTTCGAGGGGGAACTCTCATGGTTTTTATCGAGTTGCTGCGGTGATCTGGGGTATATTCTCGATTACGGCCGGGATGGCCCTTCAAAATTCGTGTCTGTTCTGTGATGTCCCGACTCTTGTCTAGTTAGGAGGGACACATCTGGAATCTCTTCGATGCTTGGTATTGCAAAAGAGACGGTTCTAGAGGTGAGGCGGGAGACCCATTGTCCCTTTCCAGTTGCCAGAGGGATATTGGGATTCTATCAATGTTGAAGAGCAATCAGACATCGTCACCTTTTGAAGCAGTGAACTTCGCGTGCCTCTCGAGGTATCAAATGGATGAGAGGCATTCCATCGAAATGAGGTGGGAACCTTAGATTTCTCTAAGGTCTCTAGAAGGGATTCAGACATCCCTTCATCTTGTGATAAGAAATACTATCCTGCATTCGAGCCACAGCAAGGAAATCCGGCCTCCTCTCGAGTCAGGGCTTCACGATGTATATTCCACTTGAGGCAGCAAACTCAGGGTCCCTCCCACATACCTGTTGCTGAGAGAAGCCTCCTCTTGAGGTGCTTGAGGAAAGTTGGTATACGTCTTGAAACTAAACCAGGGAATCAGCTCTCATCTCGAGACGATTTGGGGGCACATGGAGCATTCCTCGAGTTACTGTGCTGAAATTTGCGTTCCTCTAGATTTGAGACAGTGTTCTCGGGAAATCTCTGGAGTTGCCTAAAGGAAGTCAAACCATTAGTCGTGTTTGATGGGGAATGAGGGATGGCTCTGGAGTCATTGCAGGGGAATCGGGCCTCATCTCGAGTTGATTTAGAGTACATGGAGACCCTTTGCATTGCTCATTTCATCTCAGGGTCCCTCTAGCCTTGGGACAGTGTTCATGGGTTCTGTCTCAAGATCCATCAAGCAAATAGAGGCTCCTCACATGTTTGATGGGGATCACGGAATGGCTCTGCATGCAATGCAGGGCAATCGGACCTCATCGCGCCTCGAAGGAGAAGTCTCATGATTTTTCTCGAGGTGCGGCGGGGACCTCGGCTATTTTCTCGAGATTCGGCGGGGATGGCCCTTTAAAACTCGTCTTTGTTCAGCGACGTCAGGACTCCTGTTGAGTTACGAGTGACACCTCAGGAATCTTTTCGTTGCTTGTCAGGGCAACAGGGATGGTTCTCGAGGTGAGGCTGGAGACCCAGCGTCCCTTTACAGTTGCCAGAGGGATATTGGGATTCCTATCCATGTTCAAGAGGAGTCAGGCTCCGTCACCTTTTGAAGCAGTGAACTCCGTGTGCGTCTCAAGGTGTCAAATATATGTAAGGCATCCCCACGAAATGAGACGGGGACCTTCGGTTCTCTCTAGGGTCTACATTGCGGATTCAGACAACCCTTCATCTTGTGAGATGAAAGACGAGCCTGTATTCAAGCCACTGCAAGGAATCTGGCCTTGTTTCGAGTCAGGACTACACGGTGTATATTCCACTTGAGGCAGCAAACTCAGGATCCCTCCCACATATCTATTGCTGAGAGAAGCCTCCTCTTGAGGTGCTTGAGGAAAGTTGGTATACGTCTTGAGACTAAACCAGGGAATGAGCTCTCATCTCGAGACGATTTGGGGCACATGTAGCATTCCTCGAGTTGCTGTGCTGAAATTGATGTTCCTCTAGACTTGGTACGGTGTTCTCGGGGAATCTCTGGAGTTGCCTAAAGAAGTCAAGTCTCTGGTCATGTTTGAAGGGGAAGGGGGGATGGCTCTGGAGTCAATGCAGTGGAATCGGGCATCATCCCGAGTTGATTTAGAGTACATGAAGACACTTTGCGTTGCTCATTTCAACTCAGGGTCCCTCTTGACTTGGTACAGTGTTCATGGGGACTGTCTCAAGATCCATCAAGCAAGTCGAGGCTCCTTACATGTTTGATGGGTATCACGGAATTGCTCTGAATTCAATGCAGGGCAATCGGACCTCATTGCACTTCGAAGGAGAAGTCTCACGGTTTTTCTCGAGTTGTGTCGGGGACCTGTGGTATATTCTCGAGTTACGGCGGGGATAGCTCTTCAAAAGTCGTGTTTATACAGCGACGACATGATTCCTGTCGAATTACGAGGGAGACATCAGGAAAAGCTTCGTCGCTTGTTACGGCAAAAGGGACGCTTTTCGAGATGAGGCGGGAGACACAGGGTCCCCTTCCAGTAGCCACAGGGATATTCAGATTCCTATCCATGTTCAAGAGGAGTCAGGCATCGTTACCTTTTGAAGCTGTGAACTCCGTGTGCCTCTCGACGTGTCAAAGGGATATAAGGCATTCCGACGAAATGAAACAGGGTCCTCGGGTTTTCTCTAAGGTCTACACTGGGGATTCAGACATCCGCTCAACTTGTGAGATGAAAGTCGAGTCTGTATTCAAGCCACTGCCAGGACATCCGACCTACTTTCAAGTCAGGGCTTCTTGGTGTATATTCCCTTGAGGCAGCAAACTCAGGATCCCACCCACATACCGATTGCTGAGAGAAACCTCCTCTACAGGTGCTTGTGGGATGTAACATACTTCATGAATCTAATCCAGGGAATCAGCTCTCATCTCGAGACGATTTGGGGTACATGGAGCATTCCTCGAGTTGCTGTGCTGAAATTGGTGTTCCTCTAGATTTGAGACAGTGTTCTGGTAAAATCTCTGGAGTTGCCTAAAGGAAGTCAAGCCATTGGTCGTGTGTGATGGGGAACGAGGGATGGCTCTGGAGTCATTGCAGGGGAATCGTGCCTTATCTCGAGTTGATTTAGAGTACATGGAGACCCTTTGCGTTGCTCATTTCACCTCAGGGTCCCTCTAGCCTTGGGACAGTGTTCATGGGGTCTGCCTCAAGATCCATCAAGCAAATAGAGGCTCCATTCATTTTTGATGGGGATCACGGAATGGCCCTGCATGCAATGCAGGGCAATCGGACCTCATCGCGCTTCGAAGGAGAAGTCTCATGGTTTTTCTCGAGGTGCGGCGGGGACCTCGGCTATATTCTCGAGATTCGGCGGGAATGGCCCTTCAAAACTCGTCTTTGTTCAGCGACGTCAGGACTCCTGTCGAGTTACGAGTGACACCTCAGGAATCTTTTCGTTGCTTGTCAGGGCAAAAGGGACGGTGCTCGAGGTGAGGCTGGAGACCCAGCGTCCCTTTACAGTTGCCAGAGGGATATTGAGATTCCTATCCATGTTCAAGAGGAGTCAGGCATCGTCACCTTTTTAAGCAGTGAACTCCGCGTGTGTCTCAAGGTGTCAAAAGTATGTAAGGCATTCCCACGAAATGAAACGCGGACCTATGGTTCTCCCTAGGGTCTACATTGCGGATTCAGACAACCCTTCATCTTGTGAGATGAAAGATGAGACAGTATTCAAGCCACTGCAAGGAATCTGGCCTTGTTTCGAGTCAGGACTAAACGGTGTATATTCCACTTGAGGCAGCAAACTCAGGATCCCTCCCTCATACCTGTTGCTGAGAGAAGCCTCCTCTTGAGGTGCTTGAGGAAAGTTGGTATACGTCTTGAGACTAAAACAGGGAATGAGCTCTCATCGCGGGACGATTTGGGGCACATGTAGCATTCCTCGAGTTGCTGTGCTGAAATTGGTGTTCCTCTTGACTTGGTACAGTGTCCTCGGGGAATCTCTGGAGTTGCCTAAAGAAGTCATGTCTCTGGTCATGTTTGATGGGGAAGGGGGGATGGCTCTGGAGTCAATGCAGGGAAATCGGGCCTCATCTCGAGTTGATTTAGAGTACATGAAGACACTTTGCGTTGCTCATTTCAACTCAGGGTCCCTCTAGACTTGGTACAGTGTTCATGGGGACTGTCTCAAGATCCATCAAGCAAGTCGAGGCTCCTTACATGTTTGATGGGGATCACGGAATTGCTCTGAATTCAAGGCAGGGCAATCGGACCTCATTGTGCTTCGAAGGAGAAGTCTCATGGTTTTTCTCGAGTTGCGGCGGGGAGCTGGGTTATATTCTCGAGTTACGGCGGGGATGGCCCTTCAAAAGTCGTGTTTATACAGCAACGTAATGATTCTGGTCGAATTACGAGGGAGACATCAGGAAAATCTTCGTCGCTTGTTAGGGCAAAGGGGACGCTTTTCGAGGTGAGGCAGGAAACACAGGGTCCCTTTCCAGTAGCCGCAGGGATATTCGGATTCCTATCCATGTGCAAGAGGATTGAGGCATCGTTACCTTTTGAATCTGTGAACTCCGTGTGCCTCTCGACGTGTCAAAGGGTTGTAAGGCATTCTGACGAAATGAGACAGGGTCCTTGGGTTTTCTCTAAGGTCTACACTGGAGATTCAGACATCCGTTCATCTTGTGAGATGAAGGCAGAGCCTGTATTCAAGCCACTGCCAGGACATCCGACCTACTTTCTAGTCAGGGCTTCTCGGTGCATATTCCACTTGAGGCAGCAATCTCAGGATCCCTCCCACATACCTATTGCTGAGAGAAACCTCCTCTACAGGTGCTTGTGGGATGTAACATACTTCATGAATCTAAGCCAGGGAATCAGCTCTCATCTCGAGACGATTTGGGGTACATGGAGCATTCCTCGTGTTGCTGTGCTAAATTTGGTGTTCCACTAGACTTGATACAGTGTTCTCGGGGAATCTCTGGAGTTGCCTAAAGAATTCAAGATTCTGGTCATGTTTGATGGGGAAGAGGGGATGGCTCTGGTGTCAATGCAGAGGAATCGGGCCACATCTTGAGTTGATTTCGGGTACATGGAGCTCCTTCACGTTGCTTGGGTGACCTCAGGGTCCCTCTAAACTTGTGACAGTGTTCTTGGGACTGTCTCAAGGAGCTTCAAGCAAGTCGAGGCTTCTTGCATGTTTGATGGGGATCACGGAATTGCTCTGCATGCAATGCAGGGGAATCGGGCCACATCTCTCTTCGAGGGGGAACTCTCATGGTTTTTATCGAGTTGCTGCGGTGATCTGGGGTATATTCTCGATTACGGCCGGGATGGCCCTTCAAAATTCGTGTCTGTTCTGTGATGTCCCGACTCTTGTCTAGTTAGGAGGGACACATCTGGAATCTCTTCGATGCTTGGTATTGCAAAAGAGACGGTTCTAGAGGTGAGGCGGGAGACCCATTGTCCCTTTCCAGTTGCCAGAGGGATATTGGGATTCTATCAATGTTGAAGAGCAATCAGACATCGTCACCTTTTGAAGCAGTGAACTTCGCGTGCCTCTCGAGGTATCAAATGGATGAGAGGCATTCCATCGAAATGAGGTGGGAACCTTAGATTTCTCTAAGGTCTCTAGAAGGGATTCAGACATCCCTTCATCTTGTGATAAGAAATACTATCCTGCATTCGAGCCACAGCAAGGAAATCCGGCCTCCTCTCGAGTCAGGGCTTCACGATGTATATTCCACTTGAGGCAGCAAACTCAGGGTCCCTCCCACATACCTGTTGCTGAGAGAAGCCTCCTCTTGAGGTGCTTGAGGAAAGTTGGT
>JAJLRB010002834.1:0-12580 GCA_020976825.1 Odocoileus hemionus | reverse complement strand
AGCTCCATGGGCCCCAAATCAACAGAGCCATCCCCGTTCCCCATCAAACACGACCTGAGGCTTGACTCCCTTTAGGCAACTCCAGAGGTTCCCCGAGAACAACGGGCCAAGTCTAGAGGAGTACCAAGTTCAGCAGAGCAACTCGAGGACTGCTCCGTGTACCCCAAATTGCCTCGAGATGAGAGCTGATTCCCTGGCTTAGACTCAAGACGTAGGCCACCTTTCCACAAGCCCCTCAAGAGGAGGCTTCTCTCAGCAATAGGTATGAGGGAGGGACCCTGAGATTGCTGCCTCAATGGGCATATACACCGAGAAGCCCTGACTCGAAAGGAGGCCGGCTTTCCTTGCAGTGGCTTGAATACAGTCTAGTCTTTCATCTCACAAGGTGAAGGGATGTCTGCACCACCTGTGGAGTCCCTAGAGAAAGCCCTAGGTCCCCGACTCCTTTCGACGGAATGCCTCACATGCCTCTGACACCTCGAGAGGCACGCAGAGCTCACTGCTTCAAAATTTGACGGAGCCTGACTCCTCTTGAACATTGACAGGAATCCCAGTATCCCTGTGGCTACTGGAAAGGGACCCTGGGTCTCCCGACTCACCTCGAGAAGCGTCCCTTTTGCCCTGCCAAGCCTCGAAGAGACTCCTGAGGTGTCCCTCGTAACTCGACAGGAGTCCTGACTTCGTTGAACCAAACACGAGAGGGTTGAAGGGCCATCCCCGCCGTAAGTCGAGAATGTACCCCAGGTCCCCGCCGCAACTCGAGAAAAACCATGAGACTTCCCCCTCCAAGCGAGATGAGGCCCGATTCCCCTGCACTGCATGCAGAGCAATTCCGTGAGCCCCCTGAAACATGTCAGGAGCCTCGACTTGCTTGATGGATGTCGAGACAGTCCGCAAAAACACTGTCACAAGTAGAGAGGGACCCTGAGGTCACACCAGCATCGCGAAGGAGCTCCATGGGCCCCAAATCAACTCGAGATGAGGCCCGCTTCCCCTGCATTGACTCCAGAGCCATCCCCCGTTCCCCATCAAACACGACCTGAGGCTTGACTCCCTTTAGGCAACTCCAGAGGTTCCCCGAGAACAACGCCAAGTCTAGAGGAGTACCAAGTTCAGCAGAGCAACTCGAGGACTGCTCCGTGTACCCCAAATTGCCTCGAGATGAGAGCTGATTCCCTGGCTTAGACTCAAGACGTAGGCCACCTTTCCACAAGCCCCTCAAGAGGAGGCTTCTCTCAGCAATAGGTATGAGGGAGGGACCCTGAGATTGCTGCCTCAATGGGCATATACACCGAGAAGCCCTGACTCGAAAGGAGGCCGGGTTTCCTTGCAGTGGCTTGAATACAGTCTAGTCTTTCATCTCACAAGCTGAAGGGATGTCTGCACCACCTGTGGAGTCCCTAGAGAAAGCCCTAGGTCCCCGACTCCTTTCGACGGAATGCCTCACATGCCTCTGACACCTCGAGAGGCACGCAGAGCTCACTGCTTCAAAATTTGACGGAGCCTGACTCCTCTTGAACATTGACAGGAATCCCAGTATCCCTGTGGCTACTGGAAAGGGACCCTGGGTCTCCCGACTCACCTCGAGAAGCGTTCCTTTTGCCCTGCCAAGCCTCGAAGAGACTCCTGAGGTGTCCCTCGTAACTCGACAGGAGTCCTGACTTCGTTGAACCAACACGAGGGTTGAAGGGCCATCCCCGCCGTAAGTCGAGAATGTACCCCAGGTCCCCGCCGCAACTCGAGAAAAACCATGAGACTTCCCCCTCCAAGCGAGATGAGGCCCGATTCCCCTGCACTGCATGCAGAGCAATTCCGTGAGCCCCCTGAAACATGTCAGGAGCCTCGACTTGCTTGATGGATGTCGAGACAGTCCGCAAAAACACTGTCACAAGTAGAGAGGGACCCTGAGGTCACACCAGCATCGCGAAGGAGCTCCATGGGCCCCAAATCAACTCGAGATGAGGCCCGCTTCCCCTGCATTGACTCCAGAGCCATCCCCCGTTCCCCATCAAACACGACCTGAGGCTTGACTCCCTTTAGGCAACTCCAGAGGTTCCCCGAGAACAACGGGCCAAGTCTAGAGGAGTACCAAGTTCAGCAGAGCAACTCGAGGACTGCTCCGTGTACCCCAAATTGCCTCGAGATGAGAGCTGATTCCCTGGCTTAGACTCAAGACGTAGGCCACCTTTCCACAAGCCCCTCAAGAGGAGGCTTCTCTCAGCAATAGGTATGAGGGAGGGACCCTGAGATTGCTGCCTCAATGGGCATATACACCGAGAAGCCCTGACTCGAAAGGAGGCCGGCTTTCCTTGCAGTGGCTTGAATACAGTCTAGTCTTTCATCTCACAAGGTGAAGGGATGTCTGCACCACCTGTGGAGTCCCTAGAGAAAGCCCTAGGTCCCCGACTCCTTTCGACGGAATGCCTCACATGCCTCTGACACCTCGAGAGGCACGCAGAGCTCACTGCTTCAAAATTTGACGGAGCCTGACTCCTCTTGAACATTGACAGGAATCCCAGTATCCCTGTGGCTACTGGAAAGGGACCCTGGGTCTCCCGACTCACCTCGAGAAGCGTCCCTTTTGCCCTGCCAAGCCTCGAAGAGACTCCTGAGGTGTCCCTCGTAACTCGACAGGAGTCCTGACTTCGTTGAACAAACACGAGGGTTGAAGGGCCATCCCCGCCGTAAGTCGAGAATGTACCCCAGGTCCCCGCCGCAACTCGAGAAAAACCATGAGACTTCCCCCTCCAAGCGAGATGAGGCCCGATTCCCCTGCACTGCATGCAGAGCAATTCCGTGAGCCCCCTGAAACATGTCAGGAGCCTCGACTTGCTTGATGGATGTCGAGACAGTCCGCAAAAACACTGTCACAAGTAGAGAGGGACCCTGAGGTCACACCAGCATCGCGAAGGAGCTCCATGGGCCCCAAATCAACTCGAGATGAGGCCCGCTTCCCCTGCATTGACTCCAGAGCCATCCCCCGTTCCCCATCAAACACGACCTGAGGCTTGACTCCCTTTAGGCAACTCCAGAGGTTCCCCGAGAACAACGGGCCAAGTCTAGAGGAGTACCAAGTTCAGCAGAGCAACTCGAGGACTGCTCCGTGTACCCCAAATTGCCTCGAGATGAGAGCTGATTCCCTGGCTTAGACTCAAGACGTAGGCCACCTTTCCACAAGCCCCTCAAGAGGAGGCTTCTCTCAGCAATAGGTATGAGGGAGGGACCCTGAGATTGCTGCCTCAATGGGCATATACACCGAGAAGCCCTGACTCGAAAGGAGGCCGGCTTTCCTTGCAGTGGCTTGAATACAGTCTAGTCTTTCATCTCACAAGGTGAAGGGATGTCTGCACCACCTGTGGAGTCCCTAGAGAAAGCCCTAGGTCCCCGACTCCTTTCGACGGAATGCCTCACATGCCTCTGACACCTCGAGAGGCACGCAGAGCTCACTGCTTCAAAATTTGACGGAGCCTGACTCCTCTTGAACATTGACAGGAATCCCAGTATCCCTGTGGCTACTGGAAAGGGACCCTGGGTCTCCCGACTCACCTCGAGAAGCGTCCTTTTGCCCTGCCAAGCCTCGAAGAGACTCCTGAGGTGTCCCTCGTAACTCGACAGGAGTCCTGACTTCGTTGAACAAACACGAGGGTTGAAGGGCCATCCCCGCCGTAAGTCGAGAATGTACCCCAGGTCCCCGCCGCAACTCGAGAAAAACCATGAGACTTCCCCCTCCAAGCGAGATGAGGCCCGATTCCCCTGCACTGCATGCAGAGCAATTCCGTGAGCCCCCTGAAACATGTCAGGAGCCTCGACTTGCTTGATGGATGTCGAGACAGTCCGCAAAAACACTGTCACAAGTAGAGAGGGACCCTGAGGTCACACCAGCATCGCGAAGGAGCTCCATGGGCCCCAAATCAACTCGAGATGAGGCCCGCTTCCCCTGCATTGACTCCAGAGCCATCCCCCGTTCCCCATCAAACACGACCTGAGGCTTGACTCCCTTTAGGCAACTCCAGAGGTTTCCCCGAGAACAACGGGCCAAGTCTAGAGGAGTACCAAGTTCAGCAGAGCAACTCGAGGACTGCTCCGTGTACCCCAAATTGCCTCGAGATGAGAGCTGATTCCCTGGCTTAGACTCAAGACGTAGGCCACCTTTCCACAAGCCCCTCAAGAGGAGGCTTCTCTCAGCAATAGGTATGAGGGAGGGACCCTGAGATTGCTGCCTCAATGGGCATATACACCGAGAAGCCCTGACTCGAAAGGAGGCCGGGTTTCCTTGCAGTGGCTTGAATACAGTCTAGTCTTTCATCTCACAAGGTGAAGGGATGTCTGCACCACCTGTGGAGTCCCTAGAGAAAGCCCTAGGTCCCCGACTCCTTTCGACGGAATGCCTCACATGCCTCTGACACCTCGAGAGGCACGCAGAGCTCACTGCTTCAAAATTTGACGGAGCCTGACTCCTCTTGAACATTGACAGGAATCCCAGTATCCCTGTGGCTACTGGAAAGGGACCCTGGGTCTCCCGACTCACCTCGAGAAGCGTCCCTTTTGCCCTGCCAAGCCTCGAAGAGACTCCTGAGGTGTCCCTCGTAACTCGACAGGAGTCCTGACTTCGTTGAACAAACACGAGGGTTGAAGGGCCATCCCCGCCGTAAGTCGAGAATGTACCCCAGGTCCCCGCCGCAACTCGAGAAAAACCATGAGACTTCCCCCTCCAAGCGAGATGAGGCCCGATTCCCCTGCACTGCATGCAGAGCAATTCCGTGAGCCCCCTGAAACATGTCAGGAGCCTCGACTTGCTTGATGGATGTCGAGACAGTCCGCAAAAACACTGTCACAAGTAGAGAGGGACCCTGAGGTCACACCAGCATCGCGAAGGAGCTCCATGGGCCCCAAATCAACTCGAGATGAGGCCCGCTTCCCCTGCATTGACTCCAGAGCCATCCCCCGTTCCCCATCAAACACGACCTGAGGCTTGACTCCCTTTAGGCAACTCCAGAGGTTCCCCGAGAACAACGGGCCAAGTCTAGAGGAGTACCAAGTTCAGCAGAGCAACTCGAGGACTGCTCCGTGTACCCCAAATTGCCTCGAGATGAGAGCTGATTCCCTGGCTTAGACTCAAGACGTAGGCCACCTTTCCACAAGCCCCTCAAGAGGAGGCTTCTCTCAGCAATAGGTATGAGGGAGGGACCCTGAGATTGCTGCCTCAATGGGCATATACACCGAGAAGCCCTGACTCGAAAGGAGGCCGGGTTTCCTTGCAGTGGCTTGAATACAGTCTAGTCTTTCATCTCACAAGTGAAGGGATGTCTGCACCACCTGTGGAGTCCCTAGAGAAAGCCCTAGGTCCCCGACTCCTTTCGACGGAATGCCTCACATGCCTCTGACACCTCGAGAGGCACGCAGAGCTCACTGCTTCAAAATTTGACGGAGCCTGACTCCTCTTGAACATTGACAGGAATCCCAGTATCCCTGTGGCTACTGGAAAGGGACCCTGGGTCTCCCGACTCACCTCGAGAAGCGTCCCTTTTTTGCCCTGCCAAGCCTCGAAGAGACTCCTGAGGTGTCCCTCGTAACTCGACAGGAGTCCTGACTTCGTTGAACAAACACGAGGGTTGAAGGGCCATCCCCGCCGTAAGTCGAGAATGTACCCCAGGTCCCCGCCGCAACTCGAGAAAAAAAACCATGAGACTTCCCCCTCCAAGCGAGATGAGGCCCGATTCCCCTGCACTGCATGCAGAGCAATTCCGTGAGCCCCCTGAAACATGTCAGGAGCCTCGACTTGCTTGATGGATGTCGAGACAGTCCGCAAAAACACTGTCACAAGTAGAGAGGGACCCTGAGGTCACACCAGCATCGCGAAGGAGCTCCATGGGCCCCAAATCAACTCGAGATGAGGCCCGCTTCCCCTGCATTGACTCCAGAGCCATCCCCCGTTCCCCATCAAACACGACCTGAGGCTTGACTCCCTTTAGGCAACTCCAGAGGTTCCCCGAGAACAACGGGCCAAGTCTAGAGGAGTACCAAGTTCAGCAGAGCAACTCGAGGACTGCTCCGTGTACCCCAAATTGCCTCGAGATGAGAGCTGATTCCCTGGCTTAGACTCAAGACGTAGGCCACCTTTCCACAAGCCCCTCAAGAGGAGGCTTCTCTCAGCAATAGGTATGAGGGAGGGACCCTGAGATTGCTGCCTCAATGGGCATATACACCGAGAAGCCCTGACTCGAAAGGAGGCCGGGTTTCCTTGCAGTGGCTTGAATACAGTCTAGTCTTTCATCTCACAAGGTGAAGGGATGTCTGCACCACCTGTGGAGTCCCTAGAGAAAGCCCTAGGTCCCCGACTCCTTTCGACGGAATGCCTCACATGCCTCTGACACCTCGAGAGGCACGCAGAGCTCACTGCTTCAAAATTTGACGGAGCCTGACTCCTCTTGAACATTGACAGGAATCCCAGTATCCCTGTGGCTACTGGAAAGGGACCCTGGGTCTCCCGACTCACCTCGAGAAGCGTCCCTTTTGCCCTGCCAAGCCTCGAAGAGACTCCTGAGGTGTCCCTCGTAACTCGACAGGAGTCCTGACTTCGTTGAACAAACACGAGGGTTGAAGGGCCATCCCCGCCGTAAGTCGAGAATGTACCCCAGGTCCCCGCCGCAACTCGAGAAAAACCATGAGACTTCCCCCTCCAAGCGAGATGAGGCCCGATTCCCCTGCACTGCATGCAGAGCAATTCCGTGAGCCCCCTGAAACATGTCAGGAGCCTCGACTTGCTTGATGGATGTCGAGACAGTCCGCAAAAACACTGTCACAAGTAGAGAGGGACCCTGAGGTCACACCAGCATCGCGAAGGAGCTCCATGGGCCCCAAATCAACTCGAGATGAGGCCCGCTTCCCCTGCATTGACTCCAGAGCCATCCCCCGTTCCCCATCAAACACGACCTGAGGCTTGACTCCCTTTAGGCAACTCCAGAGGTTCCCCGAGAACAACGGGCCAAGTCTAGAGGAGTACCAAGTTCAGCAGAGCAACTCGAGGACTGCTCCGTGTACCCAAATTGCCTCGAGATGAGAGCTGATTCCCTGGCTTAGACTCAAGACGTAGGCCACCTTTCCACAAGCCCCTCAAGAGGAGGCTTCTCTCAGCAATAGGTATGAGGGAGGGACCCTGAGATTGCTGCCTCAATGGGCATATACACCGAGAAGCCCTGACTCGAAAGGAGGCCGGGTTTCCTTGCAGTGGCTTGAATACAGTCTAGTCTTTCATCTCACAAGGTGAAGGGATGTCTGCACCACCTGTGGAGTCCCTAGAGAAAGCCCTAGGTCCCCGACTCCTTTCGACGGAATGCCTCACATGCCTCTGACACCTCGAGAGGCACGCAGAGCTCACTGCTTCAAAATTTGACGGAGCCTGACTCCTCTTGAACATTGACAGGAATCCCAGTATCCCTGTGGCTACTGGAAAGGGACCCTGGGTCTCCCGACTCACCTCGAGAAGCGTCCCTTTTGCCCTGCCAAGCCTCGAAGAGACTCCTGAGGTGTCCCTCGTAAACTCGACAGGAGTCCTGACTTCGTTGAACAAACACGAGGGTTGAAGGGCCATCCCCGCCGTAAGTCGAGAATGTACCCCAGGTCCCCGCCGCAACTCGAGAAAAACCATGAGACTTCCCCCTCCAAGCGAGATGAGGCCCGATTCCCCTGCACTGCATGCAGAGCAATTCCGTGAGCCCCTGAAACATGTCAGGAGCCTCGACTTGCTTGATGGATGTCGAGACAGTCCGCAAAAACACTGTCACAAGTAGAGAGGGACCCTGAGGTCACACCAGCATCGCGAAGGAGCTCCATGGGCCCCAAATCAACTCGAGATGAGGCCCGCTTCCCCTGCATTGACTCCAGAGCCATCCCCCCGTTCCCCATCAAACACGACCTGAGGCTTGACTCCCTTTAGGCAACTCCAGAGGTTCCCCGAGAACAACGGGCCAAGTCTAGAGGAGTACCAAGTTCAGCAGAGCAACTCGAGGACTGCTCCGTGTACCCCAAATTGCCTCGAGATGAGAGCTGATTCCCTGGCTTAGACTCAAGACGTAGGCCACCTTTCCACAAGCCCCTCAAGAGGAGGCTTCTCTCAGCAATAGGTATGAGGGAGGGACCCTGAGATTGCTGCCTCAATGGGCATATACACCGAGAAGCCCTGACTCGAAAGGAGGCCGGGTTTCCTTGCAGTGGCTTGAATACAGTCTAGTCTTTCATCTCACAAGGTGAAGGGATGTCTGCACCACCTGTGGAGTCCCTAGAGAAAGCCCTAGGTCCCCGACTCCTTTCGACGGAATGCCTCACATGCCTCTGACACCTCGAGAGGCACGCAGAGCTCACTGCTTCAAAATTTGACGGAGCCTGACTCCTCTTGAACATTGACAGGAATCCCAGTATCCCTGTGGCTACTGGAAAGGGACCCTGGGTCTCCCGACTCACCTCGAGAAGCGTCCCTTTTGCCCTGCCAAGCCTCGAAGAGACTCCTGAGGTGTCCCTCGTAACTCGACAGGAGTCCTGACTTCGTTGAACAAACACGAGGGTTGAAGGGCCATCCCCGCCGTAAGTCGAGAATGTACCCCAGGTCCCCGCCGCAACTCGAGAAAAACCATGAGACTTCCCCCTCCAAGCGAGATGAGGCCCGATTCCCCTGCACTGCATGCAGAGCAATTTCCGTGAGCCCCCTGAAACATGTCAGGAGCCTCGACTTGCTTGATGGATGTCGAGACAGTCCGCAAAAACACTGTCACAAGTAGAGAGGGACCCTGAGGTCACACCAGCATCGCGAAGGAGCTCCATGGGCCCCAAATCAACTCGAGATGAGGCCCCGCTTCCCCTGCATTGACTCCAGAGCCATCCCCCGTTCCCCATCAAACACGACCTGAGGCTTGACTCCCTTTAGGCAACTCCAGAGGTTCCCCGAGAACAACGGGCCAAGTCTAGAGGAGTACCAAGTTCAGCAGAGCAACTCGAGGACTGCTCCGTGTACCCCAAATTGCCTCGAGATGAGAGCTGATTCCCTGGCTTAGACTCAAGACGTAGGCCACCTTTCCACAAGCCCCTCAAGAGGAGGCTTCTCTCAGCAATAGGTATGAGGGAGGGACCCTGAGATTGCTGCCTCAATGGGCATATACACCGAGAAGCCCTGACTCGAAAGGAGGCCGGGTTTCCTTGCAGTGGCTTGAATACAGTCTAGTCTTTCATCTCACAAGGTGAAGGGATGTCTGCACCACCTGTGGAGTCCCTAGAGAAAGCCCTAGGTCCCCGACTCCTTTCGACGGAATGCCTCACATGCCTCTGACACCTCGAGAGGCACGCAGAGCTCACTGCTTCAAAATTTGACGGAGCCTGACTCCTCTTGAACATTGACAGGAATCCCAGTATCCCTGTGGCTACTGGAAAGGGACCCTGGGTCTCCCGACTCACCTCGAGAAGCGTCCTTTTGCCCTGCCAAGCCTCGAAGAGACTCCTGAGGTGTCCCTCGTAACTCGACAGGAGTCCTGACTTCGTTGAACAAACACGAGGGTTGAAGGGCCATCCCCGCCGTAAGTCGAGAATGTACCCCAGGTCCCCGCCGCAACTCGAGAAAAACCATGAGACTTCCCCCTCCAAGCGAGATGAGGCCCGATTCCCCTGCACTGCATGCAGAGCAATTCCGTGAGCCCCCTGAAACATGTCAGGAGCCTCGACTTGCTTGATGGATGTCGAGACAGTCCGCAAAAAACACTGTCACAAGTAGAGAGGGACCCTGAGGTCACACCAGCATCGCGAAGGAGCTCCATGGGCCCAAATCAACTCGAGATGAGGCCCGCTTCCCCTGCATTGACTCCAGAGCCATCCCCCGTTCCCCATCAAACACGACCTGAGGCTTGACTCCCTTTAGGCAACTCCAGAGGTTCCCCGAGAACAACGGGCCAAGTCTAGAGGAGTACCAAGTTCAGCAGAGCAACTCGAGGACTGCTCCGTGTACCCCAAATTGCCTCGAGATGAGAGCTGATTCCCTGGCTTAGACTCAAGACGTAGGCCACCTTTCCACAAGCCCCTCAAGAGGAGGCTTCTCTCAGCAATAGGTATGAGGGAGGGACCCTGAGATTGCTGCCTCAATGGGCATATACACCGAGAAGCCCTGACTCGAAAGGAGGCCGGGTTTCCTTGCAGTGGCTTGAATACAGTCTAGTCTTTCATCTCACAAGGTGAAGGGATGTCTGCACCACCTGTGGAGTCCCTAGAGAAAGCCCTAGGTCCCCGACTCCTTTCGACGGAATGCCTCACATGCCTCTGACACCTCGAGAGGCACGCAGAGCTCACTGCTTCAAAATTTGACGGAGCCTGACTCCTCTTGAACATTGACAGGAATCCCAGTATCCCTGTGGCTACTGGAAAGGGACCCTGGGTCTCCCGACTCACCTCGAGAAGCGTCCCTTTTGCCCTGCCAAGCCTCGAAGAGACTCCTGAGGTGTCCCTCGTAACTCGACAGGAGTCCTGACTTCGTTGAACAAACACGAGGGTTGAAGGGCCATCCCCGCCGTAAGTCGAGAATGTACCCCAGGTCCCCGCCGCAACTCGAGAAAAACCATGAGACTTCCCCCTCCAAGCGAGATGAGGCCCGATTCCCCTGCACTGCATGCAGAGCAATTCCGTGAGCCCCCTGAAACATGTCAGGAGCCTCGACTTGCTTGATGGATGTCGAGACAGTCCGCAAAAAACACTGTCACAAGTAGAGAGGGACCCTGAGGTCACACCAGCATCGCGAAGGAGCTCCATGGGCCCCAAATCAACTCGAGATGAGGCCCGCTTCCCCTGCATTGACTCCAGAGCCATCCCCCGTTCCCCATCAAACACGACCTGAGGCTTGACTCCCTTTAGGCAACTCCAGAGGTTCCCCGAGAACAACGGGCCAAGTCTAGAGGAGTACCAAGTTCAGCAGAGCAACTCGAGGACTGCTCCGTGTACCCCAAATTGCCTCGAGATGAGAGCTGATTCCCTGGCTTAGACTCAAGACGTAGGCCACCTTTCCACAAGCCCCTCAAGAGGAGGCTTCTCTCAGCAATAGGTATGAGGGAGGGACCCTGAGATTGCTGCCTCAATGGGCATATACACCGAGAAGCCCTGACTCGAAAGGAGGCCGGGTTTCCTTGCAGTGGCTTGAATACAGTCTAGTCTTTCATCTCACAAGGTGAAGGGATGTCTGCACCACCTGTGGAGTCCCTAGAGAAAGCCCTAGGTCCCCGACTCCTTTCGACGGAATGCCTCACATGCCTCTGACACCTCGAGAGGCACGCAGAGCTCACTGCTTCAAAATTTGACGGAGCCTGACTCCTCTTGAACATTGACAGGAATCCCAGTATCCCTGTGGCTACTGGAAAGGGACCCTGGGTCTCCCGACTCACTTCGAGAAGCGTCCCTTTTGCCCTGCCAAGCCTCGAAGAGACTCCTGAGGTGTCCCTCGTAACTCGACAGGAGTCCTGACTTCGTTGAACAAACACGAGGGTTGAAGGGCCATCCCCGCGTAAGTCGAGAATGTACCCAGGTCCCCGCCGCAACTCGAGAAAAACCATGAGACTTCCCCCTCCAAGCGAGATGAGGCCCGATTCCCCTGCACTGCATGCAGAGCAATTCCGTGAGCCCCCTGAAACATGTCAGGAGCCTCGACTTGCTTGATGGATGTCGAGACAGTCCGCAAAAACACTGTCACAAGTAGAGAGGGACCCTGAGGTCACACCAGCATCGCGAAGGAGCTCCATGGGCCCCAAATCAACTCGAGATGAGGCCCGCTTCCCCTGCATTGACTCCAGAGCCATCCCCCGTTCCCCATCAAACACGACCTGAGGCTTGACTCCCTTTAGGCAACTCCAGAGGTTCCCCGAGAACAACGGGCCAAGTCTAGAGGAGTACCAAGTTCAGCAGAGCAACTCGAGGACTGCTCCGTGTACCCCAAATTGCCTCGAGATGAGAGCTGATTCCCTGGCTTAGACTCAAGGCGTAGGCCACCTTTCCACAAGCCCCTCAAGAGGAGGCTTCTCTCAGCAATAGGTATGAGGGGGGACCCTGAGATTGCTGCCTCAATGGGCATATACACCGAGAAGCCCTGACTCGAAAGGAGGCCGGGTTTCCTTGCAGTGGCTTGAATACAGTCTAGTCTTTCATCTCACAAGGTGAAGGGATGTCTGCACCACCTGTGGAGTCCCTAGAGAAAGCCCTAGGTCCCCGACTCCTTTCGACGGAATGCCTCACATGCCTCTGACACCTCGAGAGGCACGCAGAGCTCACTGCTTCAAAATTTGACGGAGCCTGACTCCTCTTGAACATTGACAGGAATCCCAGTATCCCTGTGGCTACTGGAAAGGGACCCTGGGTCTCCCGACTCACCTCGAGAAGCGTCCCTTTTGCCCTGCCAAGCCTCGAAGAGACTCCTGAGGTGTCCCTCGTAACTCGACAGGAGTCCTGACTTCGTTGAACAAACACGAGGGTTGAAGGGCCATCCCCGCCGTAAGTCGAGAATGTACCCCAGGTCCCCGCCGCAACTCGAGAAAAACCATGAGACTTCCCCCTCCAAGCGAGA
>JAJLRB010002833.1:0-12580 GCA_020976825.1 Odocoileus hemionus | reverse complement strand
CCCCTCGCCGGCTGATGAGGTCTGATTCCCCTGCATTGGGTGCAGAGCAATTCCTTGTTCCACATCAAACACGAAAGGAGCCTGGACTTCCTGGATGGAAGAAGAGATAATCCAAAGAACACTGTCACAATGTCTAAAGGGGCCCTGAGGTCACCGCAGCAACAGGAAAGAGATCGTGTGTACCCATAATCCACTCAAGATGAGGCCCGATTGCCCTGCATTGGCTCCAGAGCCATCCCACATTACCCATCAAACACGAGAAGTGGCTTGACTTCCTTGAAACAACAACAGAGAATCCACGAGAACACCGTCCAAAGTCCAGAGGAACACCAAGTTCAGCAGAGCAACTCTTTAAGACAAAACTGCTTAGTCCCCTTCCCCTTTCTTGAGATATGGATTGTCTCCTGACCTTGTGACTAACATTACTCCTTGTTCCCTTGGGAACCGTTGCAGTATGTTTGGTTTGCTGAACTCTATCATTCCCTGAAAGAAGTTTCTTGTACTGCAGCCTGTATATACTCATAGAAAAATCATTAAAGCACCTTTGTTCCATTAGAGCTTAGGTCCCCGGGTCTTTTTTTGTCTCTCTCTCTTTCTCTCTCTCTTCTCTATCTTTTTCTGGCTGACTTTCTGGAGCGTGGAGACCCGTCGTGCTCACTTTTTCTGCCCGGGCTTGTAAGACCCCCAAGAGGGTGCCTGGGTACCTTGGTGAGTGATGCAAGCCCTGTGTGCAAGACAATATTGGTCCTTTGTGTAAAGCCAAGGGATATCAGCCTCCTTGTCTCTTTTACTTTCTGATCGCTAACTCTGTACCACAAGGTTCCGGTCCATTAAAGGACCCAGTAAATGTGGCCAAAGAACAGGGACACTGTATACGTGCTATATCGGGAGGAGAGACTCATGGATCATATTGAGGTCTGTAAATACTAAGGCTTGGCTTTAAAAGGCTGGCCAGCCCCATTATTTTTTACTACTTTACTTCACCACTTCTTTACATTTCAGGGACTTCTGGTTTCACGCCAATGAATAGAGGCTTGCCTTCAAACAGTAGTTGAACATAATCCTTAGTTTCCTCATAAATGCAGTTTTGACTTATAAATATGTGTTCGGTCAAAGAAATGTTAAAATGAGCAGCCAAACAAGGAAAAAAAACTATTCCAATTGATCTCTAGCCCCTATGCGCTCTTTTAATGGCTGTAATTCTGCCATTTAAAGGTATATTTTAGCCCTTTCCAAATATTCAGCAACAGAAAAAACACTTTTATAACATATAAATTAAATGATTAAACTTTACAAAAGGCTCAATTAAAACATTACAAAATATCTCAAAATTTTCTTGCTAGCCCTGCCCTGGCTTGTTCCAAATGCTTCTCCTCTGCCAACAGTCGCAATACACCAAAAGTCTCTTTGTTGGAACCTAATGAAAAGTTACATTAATTTTAAGCTAGACTAGATAATGCTTCTTCCCATACTCTAATCAATGTATCTAAAATTATCTAAGTTTCAATGTATGTTTTTGTTTTTAGATAGTGTGGGAGTTTAATGGGCTCTATTTGGTTTCAGCATTTCACGAACTGAAGGGTGTTCAAAGTTGGGTAGTATAATGTTTATTTAATTGTGAATGTGATTTCAATATAATTATTTGTTAATCTAGTAGAGACTTTTCTTGAGTCATGAACATTTTATAATACTTTTGTTATTATGCCTTGTTTTGGGGTACGATACGATTGTCCAAAAAAAGGTAACTATCACTCTTATATTATATATATATCATTATATACATGATTATATATATAATATATAAAATATATAAATATTTATAAAAAATAAATTTATAGGTGAGATGAAAACTTTTAGATAAGGCTCTATTAAAAAGAATTCTATTTTTGATATAAAATGATATATTCTCTGTAATCTGGAGTGGTCTCTTGAGATCTGAGTGACCCAGCTTGTTGGAGTTGTGCTGAACTAAGTAGTAGAAATTTGTTGGATGGCTGGGTCATTTCCAAATGAATTAGGATTTTAAAGCATTAATTGCTGAACATTGGCTTACTCTTACAAGGGGATTTTCTTGCAGAAGAGCTAAAGAGATTTTGAGCTCTTAATGAATATAAGTTTATATTTGGACTGGAATGGACGTATGTACATATTTTAATATGATTTGATAAATATGTTCAATGATCTATAAAATGCTAACATACAAGATATTTCTTGGTTGCTATAGATAAGTAAAATAGAGTCCAGAGGAACACCAAGTTCAGCACACCAAATCAAGAAAAGCCCGGGTTACCCCAAATCATCTCGAGATGAGAGCTGATTCCCTATTTTTGACTCAAGAGGAATGCAACTTTCCCACAAGCACCTGAACAGGAGGCCTCTCTTAGCTATAGATATCTGAGAGGGACCCTGAGTTTCCTGCCTCAAGTGGAATGAACACCGAGATGCCGTGACTCGAAATATGGCCGGATTTCCCTCCAGTGACTTGAATGCAGGCTAGACTTTCATCTCCCAAGATGAAGAGATGGGTGAATCCCCTGTGGAGACTTTAGGGAAAAGCCCTAGTTCCCCGACCTCATCTCGGAAGGAGGCCATCACATCCCCTTGAAATTTCGAGAGAGACTAGAGGAACTTGGACTTTAATGCGTACCAAAGGACAAAAGCCTGACTCCACTTAAAAAATTGATAGGAATCCGACAATCTACTGTGGGAACTGAAGGGACCCTGGGATCTCAAGTCTCACCTAAAGAGGTCATCCAGATTGCCCTGCCAATCAGCCCTCGATGAGAATCTCGAGGAGTCCCTCGCAACTCTAGACATGAGTCCTGACTTCGCTTAAACAAACTCGAATTTTGAAGGGACCATCCAAGTTCTAACTCAGAATACACCCCTGCTTCCCGCCGCAAACTCGAGGGAAAAACGGCGAGAACTTCCCCCTCGCCTGGGCTGATGAGGTCCGATTTCCCTGCATTGGGTGCAGAGCAATTCCTTGTTCCACATCAAACACGAAAAAGGTAGCCTGGACTTCCTGGATGGAAGAAGAGATAATCCCAAGAAAATAAGAACACTGTCACAATTCTAAAGGGGCCCTGAGGTCACCGCGCAGCAACAGGAAAGAGAATCCGTTTGTACCCATAATCCACCTCAAGGTGAGGCCACCGATTTGCCTTCATTGGCTCCATAGAGCCATCCCACATGACCCATAGAAACAAACATTGAGAAGTGGCTTGACTTCCTTTAAACAACAACAGAGAATCCACGAGAGGAACACCGTCACAAAGTCCAGAGGAACACCAAGTTCAGCAGAGCAACTCTTTTAAGACAAAACTGCTTAGTCCCCTTCCCCTTTCTTGAGATATGGATTGTCTCTCCTGACCTTGTAACACATTACTCCTTGTTCCCTGGGAACAAACCGTTGCAGTATGTTTTTGGTTTGCTGCTGAACTCTATCATTCCTGAAAGAAGTTTCTTGTGTACTGCAGCCTTGTATATTACCTCATAGAATAAATCATTAAAAAGCACCTTTGTTCCATTAGAGCTTAGGTCCCCGGGTTCTTTTTTTTTTTTTGTCTCTCTCTCTTTCTCTCTCTCTCTCTCTATCTTTTTCCTGGCTGACTTTCTGGAGCATGGAGACCCGTCGTGCTCACTTTTTTGGCCCGGGCTTGTAAATAGACCCACCCAAGAGGGTGCCTGGTACCTTGGTGATGTGATGCAAGCCCTCTGTGTCTAGGACATATAATTGGTCCTTTGTGTAAATGCAAGGGATATCAGCCTCCTTGTCTCTTTTACTTTCTGATCGCTACTCCTTACCACAAGGTTCCGGGTCCATTAAAGGACCCCAGTAAATGTGGCCAAAGTAACAGGGGGACACGGTATACGTGCTATATCGGGAGGAGTGACTCATGGACATATTGATGGTCTGTAAATACTAAGGCTTGGCTTAGAAAAGGCTGGCCAGCCCATTATTTTTTTCTTACTTTACTTTCACCACTTCTTTACATTTCAGGGACTTCTGGTTTCACGCCAATGAATAGAGGCTTGCCTTCAAACAGTAGTTGAACATAATCCTTAGTTCTCCTACAAATGCAGTTTTGACTTAACTATAAATATGTGTCCGGGTCAAAGAAAAATGTTAAATGAGCAGCCAAGGACAAGGAAAAAAACTATTCCAATTGATCTCTAGCCCTATGCGCTCTTATTAAGGGCTGTAATTCTGCCATTTTAAAGGTATATTCTAGCCCTTCAATATTCAGCAACAGAAAAACACTTATTATAAACATATAAATTAAATGATTAAACTTTACAAAAGGCTCAATTAAAACATTACAAAATATCTCAAAATTTTCTTGCTAGCCCTGCCATGGCTGTTCCAAATGCTTCTCTCTGCCAAAAGTCGCAACACCAAAAGTCTCTTTGTTGGAACCTAATGAAAAGTTACATTAATTTTTAAGCTACTAGATAATGCTTCTTCTTCCTATAACTCTAATCAATGTATCTAAATTATCTAAGTTTCAATTATGTTTTTGTTTTTAGATAGTGTGGAGTTAATGGGCTCTATTTTGGTTTTCAGCATTTCACGAACTGAAGGGTGTTCAAAGTTGGGTATAAATGTTTATTTAATTGTGAATGTGATTTTCATATAATTATTTGTTAATCTTAGTAGAGACAATTTCTTGAGTCATGAAATTTTATAATATTTTGTTATGCCTTGTTTTGGGGTACGATACGATTGTCCACAAAAAAAGGTGGTAACTCTTATATTGTCTATATATATATATATATATCATATATATTATATAATATATAATATTTTAATATACATATAAATATATAAAAATATAAATTTATTGTTATGGGTGAGATGAAAACTTTTAGATAAGTCTATATAAAAGAATTTCTATTTTTGATAAAAAAAAATTTTGATCCTATTTATCTTGTAATCTGGAGTGGTCTCTTGAGATCTGAGTGACCAGCTTGTTGGAGTTGTGCTGAAACTAAGTAGTAGAAATTTGTTGGATGGCTGGGTCATTTCCAAATGAATTAAGATTTTAAAGCATTATTCATTGCTGAACATTGGCTTATGCTTACAAGGGGATTTTTCTTGCAGAAGAGCTAAAGAGATTTGAGCTCTTAATGAATATTAAAATATATATTTGGGGACTGGACAATGGACGTATGTAACAGATTAAATCTGATTTGATAAATATGTTCAATGATCTATAATGCTAGCATACAAGATATTTCTTGTTGCTATAGATAAGTAAAATAGAGTCCGGAGAGGAACACCAAGTTTCAGCACAGCAAATCAAAGGAAAAGAAAGCCCGGTACCCCCAAATCTAATCGAGATGAGAGCTGATTCCTATTTTTGATCAAGGAGGAATGCAAATTTCCACAAGCACTGAACAGAGGCCCCCTCTCTTTAGCTATAGATTATCCTGAGAGGGGGCCTGAGTTTCCTGCCTCAAGTGTAATGAAACAGCGAGAGGAGCCGTGACTCGAGACATTGTCCAGGGATTTTCCCCAGTGACTTGAAAGCGCAGGCTTCGTTTAGTCTTTCAGCACCAAGATGAAGCCAGATGGGTGAATCTGTGGAGATTTAGAGAAAATGCCACTAGTTCCCGCATCATCTCGACAGGAGGGGCCTCAATCCCCCTTGAAATTTCGAGAGGAAAATCTTGGAACTTCAATGCAGTCCAAAAGTCTTACAACAAGCCTGACTCCTCTTAAAAAAAATGATAGGAATCCGACATCACTGTGGGAACTGAAAGGGGACCACTGGGTTTTCAAAGTCTCACCTAAGAGGCATCCAGATTGCCTGCTGCAAGCCTTCGATGAGAAATCTAACGAGAAAGTCTCCTCTCAACTCACTTAGACATGAGTCCTGACTTCGCTGAACAAACTCGAAATTTTGAAGGGCCATCCAAGTTTCTAACTCTGAGAATACACCCCTGTTTCCGCTCAACTCAGAGGAAAAACGGCGAGACTTCCCCTCGGCCGGCTGATGAGGTCCGATTCCCCCTGCATTGGGTGCAGAGCAATTCCTTAGTTCCACATCAAACACGAAAGGAAGCAATGGACATCATGGATGGAAGATAGAAGAGATATAATCCCTAAGAACACTGTCAACAAAAGTCTAACGGGGGCCCTGAGGTCACCGCCGCAACACGAAAAGCGATCCGTTTTGTACACAATCCATTAAGATGAGGGGGCGATATGCCCTGGCATTGGTCAGAGCCTCACCACGTTACCATGACAACACACGAGAACGTGGGCTTGACTTCTTTAAACAGCCAACAGAGAATCACGAGAAACACCGTCCTTCAAGTCCAGACGAACCCAAGTTCAGGCAGAGCATGCGTTATAAGATAACTATGACTTAGTCTTCCTTTTTTTAGAGTATGGATTGTCTCAGACATTGTGCTAACATTACATATTGTAACCTTGGGAAACTCGTTTGCAGTATGTGTTGGATTTGAATGAATTCTTCACTTGATCTGAAAGAGTTTTCGTATGGTCGGTATATGTATCAGCAACATCATTAAGACTATTTGATCAATTAGAGCTTGGTCCCGGGTTCATTTTTTAGTCTCTCTCTCTCTTTCTCTCTTGTTCTATTCTTTTTATGGCTGATTTCTGGGAGCGTGGAGACCCAAGCCGTGTACTTTTCTCTGCATGGGCTTGTATAGACTCGACCAAGAGGGTGCTGGTACTTGGTGAGTGATGTACGCCTGTGTGTAAGGACATATTGGTTTTGTGTAACAAAAGGGATATCAGCTCTTGTCTATCTTTTATTTTCTGATCGAAAACTTCCCCGTATCCCACACTCGTTCGGTTCCATTAAGGACCCCAGATTAATGTGGCCAAAGGAACAGGGACACTGGTATACGTGCATCTTATCGGGTAGGAGAGAGTCTATGGCAATAATTGAGGTTGACTTAATTTATATACAGGTCTTGGTTAAAAGGTGGCTAGCCCTTATTTTTTACTATTACTTCAGCTCGCATTCTTGTTACATTTAGGACTTTGGTATTCATGCCCTGAAAAGAGGTTGTCTTCCAAACAGTAGTTGAACATAATCCTAAGTTTTCCTAAACTGAGTTTTGAATTTTAAATATGTGTGGGTCAAAAGAAAATGTTAAATGAGAGAAACTCAGGAAATAACCAATATCCTTCGCTTCTGCGCATTGGTATTATTCTGGCTGTAATTCTGCATTTAAAAGGTATATTTAGTTCAATACTTAGCCCAGCAAAACATTCTTAGTTATATCACTATAAATTCAAAATGATTAAAATTTCAAAGGCTCAATTAAAATCATTACAATATCTCAAAATTTTTGATAGTTAGCCTGACTGGCTGTTCCCAAATGAATTCTTGCCAACTGAGTGCAACACAAAAGTCATCTTTGTTGGAAGCTAATGGAAAAGTTACATTAATTTTAAGCATACGATTCAGATGCTGTCTTTCTCTACCTATACTTTAATTCAAGTGTATCTAAATTATCTAAGTTTTCAATGTATAGTTTTATTTATAGGTAGTGTGGCGTTAATGGTCTATTTGGTTTGAGCATTTCACGACTGAAGGGGTGTCAAGTTGGGAGTTAACTCGTTTATTTAATATGTGAATGTGATTTCAATATAATTATTTTATCTAGTAGGAGCGCATTTCTTGAGTTCATATGAATACTTGACTACTACATATTGTGAGGCTATGCTTGGCTTGGGGTTCGATATGATCGTCCAAAAACTAGGGTAACTAATATTGATTTATATCAATATATATTTATGTCATAATCATATAATATAGCAAACTTGTCTAATATATATAAAAAAATATATTTTTAGGTGCAACTGAAATTTTCGATAAGTGTATAATAAAAGAATTCTTTTTGATCACTAAAATGATTAATTCCTCTGTAATATGGAGTGGTCTCTTGAGATCTGAGTGGACCCAGTTCGTTTGGAGTTGTGTGACCTAAGTAGTAGAAATTTTGTTGGATGGTTGGGTCATTTCCAAAAGATTAAGACGATTTAAAGCATTAATTGTTGAAACATTGGTTATCTTACAGGGGATTTTCTTGCACGACGAGCTACCAGTGATTTTGAGCTAATTAAATGAATAATAGTGATATGATTTGGAATGGAACTGGACCATATGTACCAATATATATGATTTGATAATTATGTATCAATGATCTAAAAAATGCTACTACTACAAGATATATCTCTCTGGTAGATATATGATACGTTAAAATTCGAAGAGGCACCATCAGTTCCGCACCATCAAGAACAGTAGGGGTACCCAAAATCTCAGTGAGCGTGATTCTAATTTCTGCTCACTCGGCTGCAATTTCACCGACCAGACAGAAGGCTTCTATAGTCTAGATTACTGTGAGAGGGCCTGAGGTGCAGCCTCAATTTGGACAGAACACGACAGCAGTGACTCGAAAATAAGCGGATTACCCTCCGGTGCTTGAAGTAGGCAAGTCTTTTCTCCCAAGAGAAGAGATGTGTGAATTCCCTGTGGAGACGATAGAGGACAGCCAATTTCCGCCTCAGCTCGACAGGGGGCCCTCACCCCCCCTTGAATTTTTGGGGTTTAGAGTTCAAGCGTCCAAAGGACAAAAAGCGAGCCCTCTGAAAAATTGATGGGAAACCCGACAATCACTGTGGAATAAAAAGGAACCATGGGTCAAAAGTCTACCTAAAGAGGCATCGCGATTGCTCTGCCAAGCCTCGGTGAGAATTCGGGGTGTCCCTCGCAATAAAAGAGTCCTGATTCGCTGACAAACTCGAATTTTGAAGGGCCATCCAATTTCTAATCGGGAATACACCCCTGTTCCCCGAAAACTCGAAAAAAACGCGGACTTCCCCTGCCGGGGTGAGGGCCGTTTTCCCCTGATGGGTGCAGGCAAATTTCCCTTTTCCCCCATCAAACAGGAAAAAAGCCTGGGCTTCCCGGAGGAGGAAGAGATAATCCCCAAAAAACACTGTCAAAGCCTTAAAGGGGCCTGAGGTCAACGCAGAACACGAAAGAGTTTTTGTACCCTTATCCCTCAAGTTTAGGCCCGATTGCCCCGCATTGGGCCCAGGCCCTCCCCCCATTACCCTGAAAACGAGAATGGTTGACTTCCTTTAAACAACAATAGGAATCCACGAGACCGTCAAATCCAGAAAAACCAAGTTTCAGCAGAGCAGTTTTAAGACAAAAAAATGTTAGTTCCCTTCCCTTTCTTGAAATATGGATTTTTTCTGACCTGTGATAAAATTACTCTTGTTTCCTTTGGGGAACCGTTGCAGTTTGTTTTTTTTGTGAATTCTTCCTTCCCCAAGAAGTTTTCTAGCAGCCGGGTTTTACTCATAGAAAAATTATTAAAGCACTTTGTTCATTGACTTGGTCGGGGCTTTTTTTGTTTCTCTCTCTCTTTTTCCTCTCTCTCTATCTTTTTTGGTGCTTTTGGAGGTGGGACCGCCATGCTAAAATTTTTGCCCGGGCTTCTAGCTCAACGGAGTGGGTGCCTGGTACCTTGGTGAGTGATCAAAACCCTTTGGGGCAAGAACAATTTGGTCCTTTTTGTAAACCCAAAGGGGGATCAGCCCCTTTTTCTTTTTTTTCGATGCCAACTCCGTACCCAGGTTCCGGTTCATTAAGGACCCCGCAAAAGTGGGCCCAAAAAACGGGACACGGTTACGTGTATATGGGGGAGGATCAGGGCCCTTTTAGGTTGTAAGATAGGGTTGGGTTAAAAGGCTGGCCACCCCCTTTTTTTCTACTTTCTTTTTCCCCCCCTTTTTTACATTTCAGGGACTTCTGGTTTATGCCAAAAAATAGAGGGCCCCCCTTTTTAAAAAAGTGTTGAACTAATCCCTTTGTTTCTATAAAAGCAGTTTGACTTTTTAAATTTTGGTCGGGTCAAAAAAAAAGTTTAAAAAAGAGCCAAAACCCGGAAAAGCTCTTCCAAAAGATCTTGCCCCTTTTGGTCTTATTAAGGCTGTAATTCTGCCTTTTAAAGGTATATTCTAGCCTTCAATATTTGCAACAGAAAAAACTTATTTTATATAAACATATAATAAATGATTAACTTTACAAGAAGGCTAATTAAATCATTCCAAATTCTTCAAAAATTTAGTTGCCAGGCCTGGTTATCCAATAGTTCTCTCTTTGCCCACAGATGCACTCCACGTATTTTGTTGGAACCTAATGAAAGTTACGTTTAATTTTTCAGCGTAGGATAGATTGCTGCTCTTTCCCATCTGTATGTCTTGTATGTTCAAATAATCTATGTTTTCAACTGAAAGATCTGGTTTTGAGCTAGTGTGGAGTTATAGGGCTCTCTTATGGATTCAGATTTTCATGACTGAAGGGTGTTCCAAAGTTGGTTGTAAAGTTTATATTGATTATGAATGGTGATTTGAATAAAATGATTTGTTAATGCTAGTAGGAGCCATTTCTAGAATCATCAAAATTATATTAATATTTTGTTATGCTAGGCTAGTGTTACGATACGCTAGTCCAAAAAAGGTAATTTCTATATGTGTATATATATATATCTATTAGCTGTTAAAAATTTATAAATATAAATATTAAAAAAATTAAATTTTGAAAAAAATTTTAGATTGCGTATTACAAGGAAAATTTTATTTTTTATAAAATATTATTCTCTGTAATCTGGAGTGGGTTTAGATCAAATGCCCCCTTTTTTGGGGTTGTGTGAAAAAGTAGTGAAGTTTGTTGGAGGTTGGTCATTTCCCAAAAGAATTTTCAATTTTAAAGTTAATTTCTGACATTGGTTATTTACAAGGGGGGGGTTTTCTTGCAGAAGAGCTACAGAGTTTTGGTTTAATGAAAATAGTTTTTTGGATGGGAAAAAAAAACATATGTAAAAATAATTGATTTATAAATATGTTCAATATCATAAAAAGAAATACAAGATATTTTTGGTTGTATAGAAAAATAAATATGTCCAGAGGGGAAAAAAAAAAGTTCAGCACACCAACTCAGAAAAGCTTGGGTACCCCAAAAAATTCGAGAGGAGCTGATTCCCTTTTTTTATCAAAATCAAATTTCCCCCAGCATGAACAGAAAACCCTCTTAGCTATAGTATGGGAGAGGCCCCCGAGGTTGTGCTCAATTGGAAGAACACCCAGTGCTGTGACTCGAATATGCGGTTTCCCTCAGTGACTTAAAATTTGGTAGTCTTTTACTCCAGATGAAGAGATGTTGAATCCTGTGGAGACTTTAGAAAAACCCTATTCCCCGCCCCAGCTCGAAGGGGGCTCAATCCCCCTTTAAAATTTTTAGGGTTTGGGTTCAATGCTCCAAAGGACAACAAGCTGGTCCTCTGAAAAAATTTATAGAAAACCCACACACTGGGGAACTGAAAGGGGCCGGGGCTCAAGTTCACCCAAAGAGGATCCGTTGCTCTGCCCAACCCCGGGAGAATCTCGGGTGGCCCTCGCAATGCATGAGTCTCTTGCTGAACAAACTCGAATTTTGAAAGGGGCCCTCCCAAATTCTAACCGAGAATAACCCTGTTCCCGAACCCAAAAAACGGGGAGAATCCCCCCTCGCGGGGCTGAGAGTCCGTTCCCTGCATTTGGGGGAGAGAATTCCTTGTTCCACATCAAAAGAAAGGGGCCTGGACTTCTGGAGGAGAAGAGATAATCCCAAAAAACACTGTCACAAGCCCTTAAGGGCCCTGGGGGGTCAACGCACAAACCCAAAAGATTTGTACCCCTAACCCCTCAGTTTGGGGCCCATTCCCTGCATTGGCTCCGAGCCATCCACATTTCCCCTAAAAAAGAAGTGGCTTTTACTTCCTTTAAAAAAACAAAAAAGAATCACGAGAAACCCCTCCAAAGTCCAAAAGAACACCAAGTTCAGCAGAGCAAATTTTAAGACAAAATGCTTGTCCCTTCCCCTTTTTTGAATATGATTTTTTCCTGACCTTGGGTAACATTACTCCTTGTTTTTTGGGGAAAGGGGCAGTTTGTTTGGTTGCTGAATTCTTCATTCCCCAAAGAAGTTTCTGTATGCAGGTTATACTCATAGAAAAAATTAAAGCAATTTGTTCCATTTTAAACCCTTTGGGCCCGGGCTTTTTTTTTTTTTTTCTTTTTTTCTCTCTCTCTCTTTTTTTTTCTGGCTGACTTTCTGGGCGTGGGCCGCCATGTAATTTTTGCCGGGTTCTAAGATCACCAGTGGGGGCCCGGTCCTTTGGGGAGTGATGCAAGCCCTGGTCAAAAAACAATATTGGTTTTGGTAACCCGGGATATCAGCCTCCTTTTTCTTTTCTTTCTGATCGCAACTCCGTACCCAAAGGTTCGGTTTATTAAAAGGGCCCAGAAAAGTGGCCCAAAAAACGGGACATGGTTCGTGCTTAAAACGGGGGATGACCAGGGGCCTATTTAGTTTTGTAAAGGGCTAGGGGGTTGGGTTTAAAAAGGTGGCAGCCCCATTTTTTTTACTTTACTTCCCCTTCTTTAATTTAGGTATTCTGGTTTATGCCCAAAAAATAGAGGGTTGCCCTTTAAAGTAGTTGAAAAATAATCCTTAGTTTCCTCTAAAATCAGTTTTGATTAAAA
>JAJLRB010002832.1:0-12581 GCA_020976825.1 Odocoileus hemionus | reverse complement strand
TTTTGATAAAATGATATATTCTCTGTAATCTGGTGTGGTCTCTTGTGATCTGAGTGACCCAGGTTTTGGAGTTGTGCTGAACTAAATAGTAGAAATTTGTTGAATGGCTGGGTCATTTCCAAATGAATTACGATTTTAAAACATTAATTGCTGAACATTGGCTTACTCTTACAAGGGGATTTTCTTGCAGAAGAGCTAAAGAGATTTTGAGCTTTTAATGAATATAAGTATATATTTGGACTGGAATGGACGCATGTACAATATAATATGATTTGATAAATATGTTCAATGATCTATAAAATGCTAACATACAAGATATTTCTTGGTTGCTATAGATAAGTAAAGTAGAGTCCCGAGGAACACCAAGTTCAGCACACCAAATCAAGAAAAGCCCCGGGTACCCCAAATCATCTCAAGATGAGAGCTGATTCCCTGTTTTTGACTAAAGAGGAATGCAACTTTCCACAAGCACCTGAACAGGAGGCCTCTATTAGCCATAGATATCTGTTAGGGACCCTGAGTTTCCTGCCTCAAGTGGAATGAACACCGAGATTCCGTGACTCGAAATATGGCCGCATTTCCCTCCAGTGACTTGAATGCCGGCTAGACTTTCATCTCCCATGATGAAGAGATAGGTGAATCCCTTGTGGACAGTTTAGATAAAGCGCTAGTTCCCCACCTCATCTCGACAGGAGGCCTCACATCCCCTTGAAATGTCGAGAGGAGCTTGGACTTCAATGCGTCCAAAGGACAACAAGCCTGACTCCTCTTAAAAATTGATAGGAATTCGACAATCACTGTGGGAACTTAAAGGGACCCTAGGTTTCAAGTCTCACCTAAAGAAGCATCCAGGTTGCCCTGCCAGGCCTGGATGAGAATCTCGAGGAGTCCCTCGCAACTAAACATGAGTCCGGACTCCACTGAACAAACTCGAATTTTGAAGGGCCATCCAAGTTCTAACTCGAGAATACACTCCTGCTTCCTGCCGCAACTCGAGCAAAACGGCGAGACTTCCACCTCGCCGGCTGATGAGGTCCGATTCCCCTGCATTGGGTGCAGAGCAATTCCTTGTTCCACATCAAACACGAAAGGAGCCTGGACTTCCTGGATGGAACACGAGATAATCCCAAAGAACACTGTCACAAGTCTAAAGGGGCCCTGAGGTAACCGCAGCAACACGAAAGTAATCCGTGTACCCATAATCCATTCAAGATGAGGCCCGATTGCCCTGCATTGGCTCCAGAGCCATCCCACATTACCCATCAAACACAAGAAGTGGCTTGACTTCCTTGAAACAACAACAGAGAATCCACGAGAACACCGTCCAAAGTCCTGAGGAACACCAACTTCAGCAGAGCAACTTTTCAAGACAAAACTGCTTAGTCCCCTTCCACTTTCTTGAGATATGGATTGTCTCCTGACCTTGTGACTAACATTACTCCTTGTTTCCTTGGGAACCGTTGCAGTATGTTTGGTTTGCTGAACTCTATCATTCCTGAAAGAAGTTTCCTGTACTACATCCTGTATATACTCATAGAAAAATCATTAAAGCATCTTTGTTTCATTAGAGCTTGGGTCCCCGGGTCTTTTTTAGTCTCTCACTCTCTGTCTCTCACTCTCTCTATCATTTTCTTGCTGACTTTCTGGAGAGTTTAGAACCGTTGTTCTCACCTTTCTGCCCGGGCTTTACGTACCACCAAAGAGGGTGCCTGGTACCTTGGTGAGTGATGCAAGCCCTGTGTCAAGGACAATATTGGTCCTTTGTGTAAACCAAGGGATATCAGCCTCCTTGTCTCTTTTTCTTTCTGATCACTAACTCCGTACCACAATGTTCTGGTCCATTAAAGGACCCCAGTAAATTTGGCCAAAGAACAGGGACACTGGTATACGTGCTCTATCGGGAGGAGTGACTCATGGACATATTGAGGTCTGTAAATACTAAGGCTTGGCTTAAAAGGCTGGCCAGCCCCATTATTTTTCTACTTTACTTCACCACTTCTTTACATTTCAGGGACTTCTGGTTTCACGCCAATGAATAGAGGCTTGCCTTCAAACACTAGTTGAACATAATCTTTAGTTTCCTCATAAATGCAGTTTAGACTTATAAATATGGGTCCGTGTCAAAGAAAATGTTAAATGAGCAGCCAAACAAGGGAAAATTATTCCAATTTTTCTCTAGCCCCTATGCGCTCTTATTAAGGCTGTAATTCTGCCTTTTAAAGGTATATTCTAGCCCTTCCAATATTCAGCAACAAACAAAACACTTATTATAAACATATAAATTAAATGATTAAACTTTACAAAAGGCTCCATTAAAACATTACAAAATATCTTAAAATTTTCTTGGTAGCCCTGCCCTGGCTGTTCCAAATGATTCTCCTCTTCCAACAGTCGCAACACCAAAAGTCTCTTTGTTGGAACCTAATGAAAAGTTACATTAATTTTTAAGCAAGACTAGATAATGCTTCTTCACATACTCTAATCAATGTATCTAAATTATCTAAGTTTCAATGTATGATTATGTTTTTAGATAGTGTGGAGTTAATGGGCTCTATTTGGTTTCAGCATTTCACGAACTGAAGGGTGTTCAAATTTGGGTATAATGTTTATTTAATTGTGAATGTGATTTCAATATAATTATTTGTTAATCTAGTAGAGACTTTTCTTGAGTCATGAACATTTTATAATACTTTTGTTATGCCTTGGTTTGGGGTATGATACGATTGTCCAAAATAAGGTAACTTTTTATATATATATATATACATATATATATATATATATTTAAAAATATAAATATATAGGTGAGATGAAAACTTTTAGATAAGCTCTATTAAAAAAAATTCTATTTTTGATAAAATGATATATTCTCTGTAATCTGGAGTGGTCTCTTGAGATCTAAGTGACCCAGCTTGTTGGAGTTGTGCTGAACTAAGTAGTAGAAATTTATTGGATGGCTGGGTCATTTACAAATGAATTAGGATTTTAAAGCATTAATTGCTGAACATTGGCTTACTCTTACAAGGGGATTTTCTTGCAGAAGAGCTAAAGAGATTTTGAGCTTTGAATGAATATAAGTATATATTTGGACTGGAATGGACGCATGTACAATATAATATGATTTGATCAATATGTTCAATGATCTATAAAATGCTAACCTACAAGATATTTCTTGGTTGCTATAGATAAGTAAAATAAAGTCCAGAGGAACACCAAGTTCAGCACACCAAATCAAGAAAAGCCCCGGGTACCCCAAATCATCTCGAGAGGAGAGCTGATTCCCTATTTTTGACTCAAGAGGAATGCAACTATCCACAAGCACCTGAACAGGAGGCCTCTCTTAGCTATAGATATCTGAGAGAGACCCTGAGTTTCCTGCCTCAAGTGGAATGAACACCGAGATGCCGTGACTCGAAATATGGCCGTATTTCCCTCCTGTGACTTGAATGCCGGCTAGTCTTTCAATCTCCCAAGATGAAGAAATAGGTGAATCCCTTGGGACAGTTTAGATAAAGCGCTAGTTCCCCGCCTCATCTCGACAGGAGGCCTCACATCCCCTTGAAATGTCGAGAGGAACTTGGACTTCAATGCGTCCAAAGGACAACAAGCCTGACTCCTCTTAAAACTTGATAGGAATTCGACAATCACTGTGGGAACTTAAAGGGACCCTAGGTTTCAAGTCTCACCTAAAGAGGCATCCAGGTTGCCCTGCCAAGCCTGGATGAGAATCTCGAGAAGTCCCTCACAACTAGACATGAGTCCTGACTTCGCTGAACGAACTCGAATTTTGAAGGGCCATCCAAGTTCTAACTCGAGAATACACCCCTGCTTCCTGCCGCAACTCGAGCAAAACGGCGAGACTTCCACCTCGCCGGCTGATGAGGTCCGATTCCCCTGCATTGGGTGCAGAGCAATTCCTTGTTCCACATCAAACACGAAAGGAGCCTGGACTTCCTGGATGGAACACGAGATAATCCCAAAGAACACTGTCACAAGTCTAAAGGGGCCCTGAGGTAACCGCAGCAACACGAAAGTAATCCGTGTACCCATAATCCATTCAAGATGAGGCCCGATTGCCCTGCATTGGCTCCAGAGCCATCCCACATTACCCATCAAACAGGAGAAGTGGCTTGACTTCCTTGAAACAACAACAGAGAATCCACGAGAACACCGTCCAAAGTCCTGAGGAACACCAACTTCAGCAGAGCAACTTTTCAAGACAAAACTGCTTAGTCCCCTTCCACTTTCTTGAGATATGGATTGTCTCCTGACCTTGTGACTAACATTACTCCTTGTTTCCTTGGGAACCGTTGCAGTATGTTTGGTTTGCTGAACTCTATCATTCCTGAAAGAAGTTTCCTGTACTACAGCCTGTATATACTCATAGAAAAATCATTAAAGCATCTTTGTTTCATTAGAGCTTGGGTCCCCGGGTCTTTTTTAGTTTCTCACTCTCTGTCTCTCACTCTCTCTATCATTTTCTTGCTGAATTTCTGGAGAGTTTAGAACCGTTGTTCTCACCTTTCTGCCCGGGCTTTACGTACCACCAAAGAGGGTGCCTGGTACCTTGGTGAGTGATGCAAGCCCTGTGTCAAGGACAATATTGGTCCTTTGTGTAAACCAAGGGATATCAGCCTTCTTGTCTCTTTTTCTTTCTGATCACTAACTCCGTACCACAATGTTCTGGTCCATTAAAGGACCCCAGTAAATTTGGCCAAAGAACAGGGACACTGGTATACGTGCTCTATCGGGAGGAGTGACTCATGGACATATTGAGGTCTGTAAATACTAAGGCTTGGCTTAAAAGGCTGGCCAGCCCCATTATTTTTCTACTTTACTTCACCACTTCTTTACATTTCAGGGACTTCTGGTTTCACGCCAAATGAATAGAGGCTTGCCTTCAAACACTAGTTGAACATAATCTTTAGTTTCCTCATAAATGCAGTTTAGACTTATAAATATGGGTCCGCATCAAAGAAAATGTTAAATGAGCAGCCAAACAAGGAAAAATTATTCCAATTTTTCTCTAGCCCCTATGCGCTCTTATTAAGGCTGTAATTCTGCCATTTAAAGGTATATTCTAGCCCTTCCAATATTCAGCAACAAACAAAACACTTATTATAAACATATAAATTAAATGATTAAACTTTACAAAAGGCTCCATTAAAACATTACAAAATATCTTAAAATTTTCTTGGTAGCCCTGCCCTGGCTGTTCCAAATGCTTCTCCTCTTCCAACAGTCGCAACACCAAAAGTCTCTTTGTTGGAACCTAATGAAAAGTTACATTAATTTTTAAGCTAGACTAGATAATGCTTCTTCACATACTCTAATCAATGTATCTAAATTATCTAAGTTTCAATGTATGATTTTGTTTTTAGATAGTGTGGAGTTAATGGGCTCTATTTGGTTTCAGCATTTCACCAACTGAAGGGTGTTCAAAGTTGGGTATAATGTTTATTTAATTGTGAATGTGATTTCAATATAATTATTTGTTAATCTAGTAGAGACTTTTCTTGAGTCATGAACATTTTATAATACTTTTGTTCTGCCTTGGTTTGGGGTATGATATGATTGTCCAAAATAAGGTAACTTTTTATATATATATATATACATATATATATATATATATTTAAAAATATAATTATATAGGTGAAATGAAAACTTTTAGATAAGCTCTATTAAAAAAATTCTATTTTTGATAAAATGATATATTCTCTGTAATCTGGAGTGGTCTCTTGAGATCTGAGTGACCCAGCTTGTTGGAGTTGTGCTGAACTAAGTAGTAGAAATTTGTTGGATGGCTGGGTCATTTACAAATGAATTAGGATTTTAAAGCATTAATTGCTGAACATTGGCTTACTCTTACAAGGGGATTTTCTTGCAGAAGAGCTAAAGAGATTTTGAGCTTTGAATGAATATAAGTATATATTTGGACTGGAATGGACGCATGTACAATATAATATGATTTGATCAATATGTTCAATGATCTATAAAATGCTAACCTACAAGATATTTCTTGGTTGCTATAGATAAGTAAAATAAATTCCAGAGGAACACCAAGTTCAGCACACCAAATCAAGAAAAGCCCCGGGTACCCCAAATCATCTCGAGAGGAGAGCTCATTCCCTATTTTTGATTCAAGAGGAATGCAACTTTCCACAAGCACCTGAACAGGAGGCCTCTCTTAGCTATAGATATCTGAGAGAGACCCTGAGTTTCCTGCCTCAAGTGGAATGAACACCGAGATGCCGTGACTCGAAATATGGCCGTATTTCCCTCTTGTGACTTGAATGCCGGCTAGTCTTTCATCTCCCAAGATGAAGAAATAGGTGAATCCCTTGTGGACAGTTTAGATAAAGCGCTAGTTCCCCGCCTCATCTCGACAGGAGGCCTCACATCCCCTTGAAATGTCGAGAGGAACTTGGACTTCAATGCGTCCAAAGGACAACAAGCCTGACTCCTCTTAAAACTTGATAGGAATTCGACAATCACTGTGGGAACTTAAAGGGACCCTAGGATTCAAGTCTCACCTAAAGAGGCATCCAGGTTGCCCTGCCAAGCCTCGATGAGAATCTCGAGAAGTCCCTCACAACTAGACATGAGTCCTGACTTCGCTGAACAAACTCGAATTTTGAAGGGCCATCCAAGTTCTAACTCGAGAATACACACCTGCTTCCCGCCGCACCTCGAGAAAAACTGCGAGACTTCCCCCTCGCCGGATGATGAGGTCCGATTCCCCTGCATTGGGTGCAGAGCAATTCCTTGTTCCACATCAAACACGAATGGATCCTGGAATTCCTGGATGGAACAAGAGATAATCCCAAAGAACACTGTCACAAGTCTAAAGGGGCCCTGAGGTCACCGCAGCAACACGAAAAGGATCCGTGTACCCATAATCCACTCAAGATGAGGCCCGATTGCCCTGCATTCGCTCCAGCGCCATCCCACATTCCCCATCAAACACGACAAGGGGCTTAACTTCCTTTAGACAACTCCAGAGATTCCCCGAAAACAACAACCACAGTCTAGAAGAACACCAAGTTCAGCACCGCAACTCGAGAAAAGCTTCGTGTACCCCAAATCATCTCAAGATGAGAGTGGATTCCCTGGCATCGACTCAAGAGGAATGAAGACATTCCACAAGCTCCTTAAGATGAGGCATCTCTCAGCAGTAGGTATGTGAGGGGAATCTTAGTTTGCTGCATTAAGAAGAACGGACACCGAGGTGCCCTGACTCGAAATAAGGCCAGATTTTCCTGCAGTGGCCCGAATGTAGGATCGTCTTTCATCTCACAAGATGAAGGGGTGTCTGAATACCCTGTGGAGACCCCATAGAAAGCACAAGTTCGCCGCCTCATCTCGACGGGATGCCTCACATCCCTTTGACAATGCAAAAGGAACCCCGAGTTCAATGAGTTCAGTGCTTCACAAGGAGACGATGCCTGAGTCTGCTTGAAAAGTGACAGGAATTCCAACATCACTGTGGCAACTGGAAAGGGAACCTGGGTCTCATGCCTCACCTCGAAAGGCGTCCCTAATGCCCTGCCAAGCGTCGACGAGAATACCGAGGTGTCCCAAGCAACTAGACAGGAGTCCTGACGTCGCTGAACAAACCCGAGTTTTGAAGGGCCATCCCCATCTTAACTCGAGAATATTCCCAAGGTTCCTGCTGCAACACCAGAAAAACCATGAAACTTCCCTGTGCTGTGAGAAGATGCTCGATTCTAATTCATAGACTGTAGAGTAATTTCATGTTTCTCGTCAAAAAGACAGGAGCCTTGACTTCCATGATGGAGCTCCAGAGAGTCCCCAAGAACACTGACACAAGTATAGAGGGACCCAGACATCACAACAGCAGCATGAAAGCATTTCGTGTACCCTCAAATCATCTCGAGATGAGGCCTGAATCCCCTGCATTAGATCCAGAGCCATTTCGCCGTCAAGGTCAAACACAACAAGGTGCTTGTCTTTCCTTAATCAACTCCGGAGATAACCAGGGAACACCGTCCCAACTCTAGAGGAACACCAAGTTCAGCACAGCAACTCGAGACAAACTCCGTGTACCACAAATCATCTCGAGAGTAGAGATGATTCCATGGGGTCGACTCACATGAATGCCAACTTTCTACAGCACCTCAAGACGAGGAGTTTCTCAGCTATAGGAATGTAAGAGAGACCCTGAGTTTGCTGCCCCAAGTGGAATGGACACTGAGATGCCCTGATTCGAAATAAGGCTGGATTTCCCTGCAGTGATTTGAATGCAGGATCGTCTTTCATTTCACAAGGTTAAGGGATGTCTGAATACCCTGTGGAGACTTTAAAGAAAGAACTAGTTCCCTGCCTCGTCTCGACAGGAGGCCTCACATCCCTTTGAAAATTCGAAAGGAACTTGGAGTTCAATGCTTCCAAAGGAGAAGATGCCTGAGTCCTACTGAAAACTGATAGGAATCCCAATATCCCTGTGGCACCTGGAAAGGGAACCTGGATCCCAAGTGTCAAATAAAGAGGCTTCCCTATTGCCCTGCCAAGCCTCGAGGAGAATCCCGATGTGTCCCTGGTAACTAGACATGAGTCCTGACATCGCTGAATAAACACAAGTTTTGAAGGGCCATCCACGTCCTAACACGAGAGTATACCCCAGGTTCCCACCGCAACTCGAGAAAAACAACGAGACTTCCCCCGCGCTGCCACATGAGGCCCGATTCCACTGCATTGCATGCAGAGCAATTCCGTCTTCCCCATCAAACATGAAAGGAGTCTGGACTTCCTGGATGGAACTTCCAAGAGTCCCCAGGACACTTTCAGAAGTCTAGAGTGTCCCTGATGTCACCGCAGCAACACGAAATGGTTCCATGTTCTGCAAATCAACTCGAGATGAGTCCAGATTCCCCTGCACGTGCTCCAGAGCCATCCCGAATTCCCCATCCAACACGAGAAGTTGCTTGGCTTCCTTTAAATAACAAGAGAGAATCCACGAGAACACCTTCAAAAGTCCAGAGGAACACCAAGTTCAGCAGAGCAACACTTTAAGATAAAACTGCTTAGTCCACTTCCCCTTTCTTGAGATATGGATTGTCTCCTGACCTTGTGACTAACATTACTCCTTGTTCCCTTGGTAGCCGTTGCAGTTTGTTTGGTTTGCTGAACTCTATCATTCCCGAAAGAAGTTTCTTGTACTGCAGCCTGTATATACTCATAGAAAAATCATTAATGCACCTTTGTTCCATTAGAGCTTAGGGCCCCGGATCTTTTTTTGTCTCTCTCTCTCTTTTTTCTCTCTCTCTACCCTTTTCTGGCTAACTTTCTGGAGCGTGGAGACCCGTCGTGCTCACTTTTCTGCCCGGGCTTCTAAGACCCACTTGAGAGGGTGCCAGGTACTTTGGTTAGTGATGCAAGCCCTGTGTCAAGGACAATATTGGTACTTTGTGTAAAGCAAGGGCTATCAGCCTCCTTCTCTCTTTTACTTTCTGATCGCCAACTCCGTACCACATGGTTCCTGTCCATTAAAGGACCCCAGCAAATGTGGCCAAAGAACAGGGACACTGGTATACGTGGTATATCGGGTGGAGTGACTCATGGACCTATTGAGGTCTGTAAATACTAAGGCTTGGCTTAAAAGACTGGCCAGCCCCATTATTTTTCTTCTTTATTTCACCACTTCTTTACATTTCAGGGACTTCTGGTCTCACGCCAATGAGTAGAGGCTTGCCTTCAAATAGTACTTGAACATAATCCTTAGATTCCTCATAAATGCAGTTTAGACTTATAAATGGGGGTCCGGGTCAAAGAAAATGTTAAATGAGCAGCCAAACAAGGAAAAATTATTCCAATTTTCTCTAACCCCTATGCGCTCTTATTAAGGCTGTAATTCTGCCATTTAAAGGTATATTCAAGCCCTTCCAATATTCAGCAACAGACAAAACACTTATTATAAACATATAAATTAAATGATTAAACTTTACAAAAGGCTCCATTAAAACATTGCAAAATACCTCAAAATTTTCTTGCTAGCCCTGCCCTGGCTGTTCCAAATGTTTCTCCTCTGCCAACAGTCGCAACACAAAAAGTCTCTTTGTTGGAACATAATGAAAAGTTATATTAAATTTTAAGCTAGACTAGATAGTGCTTCTTCCCATACTCTAATCAATGTATCTAAAATTATCTTAATTTCAATGTATGTTTTTGTTTTTAGATAGTGTGAAGTTAATGGGTTCTATTTGGTTTCAGCATTTCAAGAACTGAAGGGTGTTCAAAGTTTCGTATAATATTTATTTAATTGTGAATGTGATTTCAATATAATTATTTGTTAATCTAGTGGAGAGTTTTATTGAGTCATGAACCGTTTATAATAATTTTGTTATGCCTTGGTTTGTGGTACGGTACGATTTTCCAAAAAAAATTAACTTTTTATATATATATATATATATATATATATATATATATAAATATATATATAAAAATATAAATAAATAGGTGAGATGAAAATTTTTAGATAATCTCTATTAAAAGAATTCTATTTTTGATAAAATGATATATTCTCTGTAATCTGGAGTGGTCTCTTGTGATCTGAGTGACCCATTTTTTGGAGTTGTGCTGAACTAATAGTAGAAATCTGTTGAATGGCTGGGTCATTTCCAAATGAATTAGGATTTTAAAGCATTAATTGCTGAACATTGGCTTACTCTTACAAGGGGATTTTCTTGCAGAAGAGCTAAAGAGATTTTGAGCTCTTAATGAATATAAGTGTATATTTGGACTGGAATGGACATATGTACAATATAATATGATTTGATAAATATGTTCAATGATCTATAAAATGCTAACATACAAGATATTTCGTGGTTGCTATAGATAAGTAAAGTAGAGTCCAGAGGAACACCAAGTTCAGCACACCAAATCAAGAAAAGCCCCGGGTACCCCAAATCATCTCGAGATGAGAGCTGATTCCCTATTTTTGACTCAAGAGGAATGCAACTTTCCACAAGCATCTGAACAGGAGGCCTCTCTTAGCTATAGATATCTGAGAGGGACCCTGAGTTTCCTGCCTCAAGTGGAATGAACACCGAGATGCCATGACTCGATATATGGCCGGATTTTCCTCCAGTGACTTGAATCCCCGCTAGTCTTTCATCTCCCAAGATGAAGAGATGGGTGAATTCCCTGTGGAGACTTTAGAGAAAGCGCTAGTTCCCCGACTCATCTCGACAGGAGGCCTCATATCCCCTTGAAATTTCGAGAGGAACTTGGAGTTCAATGCATCCAAACGACAACAAGCCTGACTCCTCTTAACAATTGATAGGAATCCGACAAACACTGTGGGAACCGAAAGGGACCCTTGGTCTCAAGTCTCACCTAAAGAGGCATCCAGATTGCCCTGCCAAGCTTCGATGAGAATCTCGAGGAGTACCTCGCAACTAGACATGAGTCCTGACTTCGCTGAACAAACTCGAATTTTGAAGGGCCATCCTAGTTCTAACTCGGGAATACAGCCCTGCTTCCCGCCGCAACTCGAGAAAAACGGCGAGACTTCCCCCTCGCCGGCTGATGAGGTCCGATTCCCCTGCACTGGGTGCAGAGCAATTCCTTGTTCCACATCAAACACGATAGGAGCCTGGACTACCTGGATGGAACAAGAGACAATACCAAAGAACACTGTCACAAGTCTAAAGGGGCCCTGAGGTCACCGCTGCAAAACGAAAGAGATCCGAGAACCCATAATCCACTCAAGATGAGGCCCGATTGCCCTGCATTGGCTCCAGAGCCATCCCACATTACCCATGAAACACAAGAAGTGGCTTGACTTCCTTGAAACAACAATAGAGAATCCACGAGAACACCGTCCAAAGTCCAGAGGAACACCAACTTCAGCAGAGCAACTCTTTAAGACTAAACTGCTTAGTCTCCTCCCCCTTTCTTGAGATATGTATTGTCTCCTGACCTTGTGACTAACATTACTCCTTGTTCCCTTGGTAACCGTTGCAGTATGTTTGGTTTGCTGAACTCTATCATTCCTGAAAGAAGTTTCTTGTACTGCAGCCTGTATATACTCATAGAAAAATCATTAAAGCACCTTTGTTTCATTAGAGCTTAGGTCCCCGGGTCTTTTTTTGTCTCTCTCTCTCTATCTCTCGCTTTCTCTATCATTTTCTTGCTGACTTTCTGGAGAGTGGAGAACCGTCTTGCTCACCTTTCTGCCGAGGCTTGTAAGACCCACCCAAGAGGGTGCCTTGTACCTTGGTGAGTGATGCAAGCCCTGTGTCAAGGAGAATATTGGTCCTTTGTGTAATCCAAGGGATATCAGCCTCCTTGTCTCTTTTATTTTCTGATCGCTAACTCCGTACCACAAGGTTCCGGTCCATTAAAGGACCCCAGTAAATGTGGCCAAAGAACAGGGACACTGGTATACGTGCTCTATCGAAAGGAGTGACTCATGAACATATTGAGGTCTGTAAATACTAATGCTTGCCTTAAAAGGCTGGCCAGCCCCATTATTTTTCTTCTTTACTTCACCACTTCTTTACATTTCAGGGACTTCTGGTTTCACGCCTATGATTAGAGGCTTGCCTTCAAACAGTATTTGA
>JAJLRB010002831.1:0-12591 GCA_020976825.1 Odocoileus hemionus | reverse complement strand
TCATTTCCAGTGAGTCAGTGTCATCTCCCTTACTCATACTGCCTCTCAATCTTGCCAAGCATCAGGGTCTTTCCAAGGAGTCAGTGTCTTCTCAGCATCAGGTGGCCAACGTATTGGAGTTTTCAGCATTCAGCATCAGTCCTTCCAATGTACACCCAGGACTGATCTCCTTTAGGATGGACTGGTTGGATCTCTCTTGCAGTCCAAGGGACTCTCAAGAGTCTTCTCCAACACCCACAGTTCAAAAAGCATCATTTTTTTTTTTTCCATTTATTTTTATTAGTTGGAGGCTAATTACTTTACATCATTACAGTAGTTTTTGTTATACATTGAAATGAATTAGCCATGGATTTACATGTATTCCCCATCCCAGTCCCCCCTCCCACCTCCTCTCCACCCGATCCCTCTGGGTCTTCCCAGTGCACCAGGCCGAGCACTTGTCTCATGCACCCAACCTGGGCTGGTGATCTGTTTCACCCTAGATAATATACATGTTTCAATGCTGTTCTCTTGAAACATCCCACCCTCGCCTTCTCCCAGAGTCCACAAGTCTGTTCTATACATCTGAGTCTCTTTTTCTGTTTTGCATATAGGGTTATCGTTACCATCTTTCTAAAGTCCATATATATGTGTTAGTATACTGTAATGGTCTTTATCTTTCTGGCTTACTTCGCTCTGTATAATGGGCTCCAGTTTCATCCATCTCATTAGAACTGATTCAAATGAATTCTTTTTAATGGCTGAGTAATATTCCATGGTGTATATGTACCACAGCTTCCTCATCCATTCGTCTGCTGATGGGCATCTGGGTTGCTTCCATGTCCTGGCTATTATAAACAGTGCTGCGATGAACATTGGGGTGCACGTGTCTCTTTCAGATCTGGTTTCCTTGGTGTGTATGCCCAGAAGTGGGATTGCTGGGTCATATGGCAGTTCTATTTCCAGCTTTTTAAGAAATCTCCACACTGTTTTCCATAGTGGCTGTACTAATTTGCATTCCCACCAACAGTGTAAGAGGGTTCCCTTTTCTCCACACCCTCTCCAGCATTTATTGCTTGTAGACTTTTGGATAGCAGCCATCCTGACTGGCGTATAATGGTACCTCATTGTGGTTTTGATTTGCATTTCTCTGATAATGAGTGATGTTGAGCATCTTTTCATGTGTTTGTTAGCCATCTGTATGTCTTCCTTGGAGAAATGTCTGTTGAGTTCTTTGGCCCATTTTTTGATTGGGTCATTTATTTTTCTGGAGTTGAGCTGGAGGAGTTGCTTGTATATTTTTGAGATTAATCCTTTGTCTGTTGCTTCGTTTGCTATTATTTTCTCCCAATCTGAGGGCTGTCTTTTCACCTTGCTTATAGTTTCCTTTGTTGTGCAAAAGCTTTTAAGTTTCATTAGGTCCCATTTGTTTATTTTTGCTTTTATTTCTAAAATTCTGGGATGTGGGTCATAGAGGATCCTGCTGTGATTTATGTCGGAGAGTGTTTTGCCTATGTTCTCCTCTAGGAGTTTGATAGTTTCTGGTCTTACATTTAGATCTTTAATCCATTTTGAGTTTATTTTTGTGTATGGTGTTAGAAAGTGTTCTAGTTTCATTCTTTTACAGGTGGTTGACCAGTTTTCCCAGCACCACTTGTTAAAGAGGTTATCTTTTTTCCATTGTATATCCTTGCCTCCTTTGTCGAAGATAAGGTGACCATAGGTTCGTGGATTTATCTCTGGGCTTTCTATTCTGTTCCATTGATCTATATTTCTGTCTTTGTGCCAGTACCATACTGTCTTGATGACTGTGGCTTTGTAGTAGAGTCTGAAGTCAGGCAGATTGATTCCTCCAGTTCCATTCTTCTTTCTCAGGATTACTTTGGCTATTCGAGGTTTTTTGTATTTCCATACAAATTGTGAAATTATTTGTTCTAGTTCTGTGAAAAATACCATTGGTAGTTTGATAGGGATTGCATTGAATCTATAGATTGCTTTGGGTAGTATAGCCATTTTGACAATATTGATTCTTCCAATCCATGAACACGGTATATTTCTCCATCTGTTTGTGTCCTCTTTGATTTCTTTCATCAGTGTTTTATAGTTTTCTATGTATAGGTCTTTTGTTTCTTTAGGTAGATATACTCCTAAGTATTTTATTCTTTTTGTTGCAATGGTGAATGGTATTGTTTCCTTAATTTCTCTTTCTGTTTTCTCATTGTTAGTGTATAGGAATGCAAGAGATTTCTGTGTGTTAATTTTATATCCTGCAACTTTACTGTATTCGTTGATTAGCTCTAGTAATTTTCTGGTAGAGTCTTTAGGGTTTTCTATGTAGAGGATCATGTCATCTGCAAACAGAGAGAGTTTCACTTCTTCTTTTCCTATCTGGATTCCTTTTACTTCTTTTTCTGCCCTGATTGCTGTGGCCAACACTTCCAAAACTATGTTGAATAGTAGTGGTGAGAGTGGGCACCCTTGTCTTGTTCCTGATTTCAGGGGAAATGCTTTCAATTTTTCACCATTGAGGGTGATGCTTGCTGTGGGTTTGTCATATATAGCTTTTATTATGTTGAGGTATGTTCCTTCTATTCCTGCTTTCTGGAGAGTTTTAATCATAAATGGATGTTGAATTTTGTCAAAGGCTTTTTCTGCATCTATTGAGATAATCATATGGTTTTTATCTTTCAATTTGTTAATGTGGTGTATTACATTGATTGACTTGCGGATATTAAAGAATCCTTGCATTCCTGGGATAAAGCCCACTTGGTCATGATGAATGATTTTTTTTAATATGTTGTTGGATTCTGTTTGCTAGAATTTTGTTAAGGATTTTTGCATCTATGTTCATCAGTGATATTGGCCTGTAGTTTTCTTTTTTTTGTGGCATCTTTGTCTGGTTTTGGAATTAGGGTGATGGTGGCCTCATAGAATGAGTTTGGAAGTTTACCTTCTTCTGCAATTTTCTGGAAGAGTTTGAGTAAGATAGGTGTTAGCTCTTCTCTAAATTTTTGGTAGAATTCAGCTGTGAAGCCATCTGGTCCTGGGCTTTTGTTTGCTGGAAGATTTCTGATTACAGTTTCGATTTCCTTGCTTGTGATCGTTTTTGTTAAGATCTTCTATTTCTTCCTGGTTCAGTTTTGGAAAGTTATACTTCTCTAAGAACTTGTCCATTTCTTCCAAGTTGTCCATTTTATTGGCATAGAGCTGCTGGTAGTAGTCTCTTATGATCCTTTGTATTTCAGTGTTGTCTGTTGTGATCTCTCCATTTTCATTTCTAATTTTGTTAATTTGGTTCTTCTCCCTTTGTTTCTTAATGAGTCTTGCTAATGGTTTGTCAATTTTGTTTATTTTTTCAAAAAACCAGCTTTTAGCTTTGTTAATTTTTGCTATGATCTCTTTAGTTTCTTTTGCATTTATTTCTGCCCTAATTTTTAAGATTTCTTTCCTTCTACTAACCCTGGGGTTCTTCATTTCTTCTTCCTCTAGTTGCTTTAGGTGTAGAGTTAGGTTATTTATTTGACTTTTTTCTTGTTTCTTGAGGTAGGCCTGTAATGCTATGAATCTTCCCCTTAGCACTGCTTTTACAGTGTCCCATAGGTTTTGGGTTGTTGTGTTTTCATTTTCATTCATTTCTATGCATATTTTGATTTCTTTTTTGATTTCTTCTATGATTTGTTGGTTATTCAGAAGCGTGTTGTTTAGCCTCCATATGTTTGAATTTTTAATAATTTTTTTCCTGTAATTGAGATCTAATCTTACTGCACTGTGGTCAGAAAAGATGACTGGAATGATTTCAATCTTTTTGAATTTACCAAGACTAGATTTATGGCCCAGGATGTGATCTATTCTGGAGAAGGTTCCGTGTGCACTTGAGAAAAAGGTGAAGTTGATTGTTTTGGGGTGAAACGTCCTATAGATGTCAATTAGGTCTAGCTGGTCCATTGTGTCCGTTTAAAGTTTGTGTTTCCTTGTTCATTTTCTGTTTAGTTGATCTATCCATAGTTGTGAGTGGGGTATTAAAGTCTCCTACTATTATTGTGTTACTATTAATTTCCTCTTTCATACTCGTTAGCGTTTGCCTTACATATTGCGGTGCTCCTATGTTGGGTGCATATATATTTATAATTGTTATATCTTCTTCTTGGATTGATCCTTTGATCATTATGTAGTGTCCATCTTTGTCTCTTTTCACAGACTTAATTTGAAAGTCTATTTTATCTGATATGAGTATTGCGACTCCTGCTTTCTTTTGGTCTCCGTTTGCGTGGAATATTTTTTTCCAGCCCTTCACTTTTAGTCTGTATGTGTCCCTTGCTTTGAGGTGGGTCTCTTGTAGACAGCATATATAGGGGTCTTGCTTTTGTATCCATTCAGCCAGCCTTTGTCTTTTGGTTGGGGCATTCAACCCATTTACATTTAAGGTAATTATTGATAGGTATGGTCCCGTTGCCATTTATTTTGTTGTTTGGGGTTCACGTTTATACCACCTTTCTGTGTTTCCTGTCTAGAGAAGATCCTTTAGTATTTGTTGAAGAGCTGGTTTGGTGGTGCTGAATTCTCTCAGCTTTTGCTTGTCTGTAAAGCTTTTGAGTTCTCCTTCATATCTGAATGAGATCCTTGCTGGGTAGAGTAATCTAGGTTGTAGGTTATTCTCTTTCATTACTTTAAGTATGTCCTGCCATTCCCTTCTGGCCTGAAGGGTTTCTATTGATAGATCAGCTGTTATCCTTATGGGAATCCCTTTGTGTGTTATTTGTTGTTTCTCCCTTGCTGCTTTTAATATTTGTTCTTTGTGTTTGATCTTTGTTAATTTGATTAATATGTGTCTTGGGGTGTTTCGCCTTGGGTTTATCCTGTTTGGGACTCTCTGGGTTTCTTGGACTTGGTTGGCTATTTCCTTCCCCATTTTAGGGAAGTTTTCAGCTATTATCTCCTCGAGTATCTTCTCATGGCCTTTCTTTTTGTCTTCTTCTTCTGGGACTCCTATGATTCGAATGTTGGGGCGTTTCACATTGTCCCAGAGGTCCCTGAGGTTGTCCTCATTTTTTTTTTTGATTCTTTTTTCTTTTTTTTCCTCTCTGCTTCATTTATTTCCACCATTTTATCTTCTAACTCACTTATCCTATCTTCTGTCTCTGTTATTCTACTCATGGTTCCCTCCAGAGTGTTTTTGATCTCATTTATTTCATTATTAATTTTTAATTGATTTTTTTTTTTTCTTCTAGGTCCTTGTTAAACATTTCTTGCATCTTCTCAATCTTTGTCTCCAGGCTATTTATTTGTAACTCCATTTTGTTTTCAAGATTTTGGATCATTTTTATTATCATTATTCTAAATTCTTTTTCAGGTAGATTCCCTATTTCCTCCTCTTTTGTTTGACTTGGTGGGCTTTTTTCATGTTCCTTTAGCTGTTGGGTATTTCTCTGCCTTTTCATCTTGTTTAGATTGCTGTGTCTGGAGTGGGCTTTCTGTATTCTTGTGGTCTGAGGTTCCTTTTTATTGTGGAGGTTTCACCCAGTGGGTGGGGTTGGACGATTGGTTTGTCAAGGTTTCCTGGTTAGGGAAGCTTGTGTCAGCGTTCTGGTGCGTGGAATTGGATTTCTTCTCTCTGGAGTGCAATGGAGTGTCCAGTAATGAGTTTTGCGATGGGTCTCTGTGTTAGGTGTGACTTTGGAGAGCCTGTATGTTGACACTCAGGTCTATGTTCCTGCGTTGCTAAAGAATTTGCGTGGTATGTCTTGTACTGGAGCTTATTGGCTCTTGGGTGGTGGTTGGTTTTGGTGTAGGTATGGAAGCTTTTGGATGGTCTCTTATTCCTTAATGTTCCGTGTAGTCAGGAGTTTTCTGGTTTTCTCAGGATTTGGGCTCAAGTCTCCTGCCTCTGGATTTCAGTTTTATTCTTCCAATAGTCTCAAGGCTTCTCCAACTATACAGCACTGATAATAAAACTTCTAGGTTAATGGTGAAAAGATTCTCCACCGTGAGAGACAACCAGAGAGGTTCACAGAGTTACATGAAGAATAGGAGAGGGAGGAAGGAGATAGAGGTGAGCAGGAGGAGAAAAAGGGGACTCAAGAGGAGAGAGACAGATCTACGCAGTTATCTGTTCCCAAAGTGTTCTCCGTAGCCCAGACACCCACAAAGATTCACAGAGTTGGATTGGGAAGAGAAGGGGAATGGAGGAAATAGAGGTGTTCTGAGGTAGAAAACAGAGAGTCAAAAGTGGGAGAGTATCACCACACTCCTGAATAGAAATGGGAACTGAATATTGGATTCTTAAATGACCAAAATTTATATCACATACTACTGAAAAACAAAGATTGAAAATCTAGTGTAGAGGTTAGACTCTTTGAAATACAATATTTAAAAACAAAAACACACAAAAAAAATTAGAACTGTATATGAAGTTCAGTTTAAAAATAGGGTTTCTCTCTCTCTCTCTTTTTTTTTTTTTTTGCAAGGTTATAGTGAAATGAAAATGAAAGTTAAGGAATAATAGAGGAGTATTAGAGGACTCTAAAAGGAAATAGGAGAGAAAAAAAAAAAAAAAAAAAAAAAAAAAAAAAGAAAAAAATTTTTTTTTCCCTAATTAAAAAAATCGTAAAAATATATGAAAATGAAAGTTGAGGAGTAATGGGGGAGTAATAGGGAATTATAAAAGAAAATAAAAGAGAAAAAAAAAAAAAAAAATTTAAAAAAAAAAGAAAGAAAAAAAAATTTTTTTTTTAATTAAAAAAAAAAAATGTACATATATATCTAGGAATTTCTCTGAGGTTGTTGCGGTCAGCGTAGGTTCAGTTCAATTTCAGATAGCTCCTCTTTCCAGCTTACACTTCTCGATATCTGTAGGCCCCTTCCCGTGTAGTCGGTGTTACCTTCAGGGATTTTAATCTGTTGCACCGGTCCTTTCTGAAGCGGTTCCCTTTGTTTATTTGGCTTCTGTTTGCCGTCTCTTTGGTGTCTAATTTCCGCCCTGACACAGGCGGGCGGAGGTGATCTCTTATTTAGGTTCTCTAGTTCAGTTCAGTCCTGCTACGGGGAGGGCGGGGCGCTGCAGACAGATACCGCTCTGTGTGGATAGCGCTCACCGTGTTCCGGCCACACTGGGTTTGCCCCGCTCACGGGTGTCTGTGCTTTCGCCGTCTACACTGCTCAGGCTCCCGGCTGCTCTATATGGAGCGGGCCCTGCGTTGAGTGCGGTTCCAGTTTTCGGGTACTCCACAAAAGCGCAGATTCGGTTGCTCCTGCGTTTTGTGCCTTCCCCAGCCTGAGCGGTTCAGGCAGCCAGAGGCTTGGGCATACTCTCCCGGGTGCAGCACGCCTTTTCCCTCCGCGGCGAGCGGCCCAGGCAGCCAGAGGCTTGGGCGCAATCTCCCCGGGTACGGCGCGCTTTTTCCCTCCGCGGCCCCAGCACGCACCGCCAGTCGGGTCTCAGGAAGTCTTTAGCTAGAACCCGGAGGCCTGTTTGCAGTGTGGGAGGGGGTGGCTTCTCAGGGGCTGAGTTTGCCCTTTCCCCTCCCCCCTGCCTCCTACCTCCAGCGGGGATGGGCCGGCTCTTCTCTGGAGATTCTCAGTCCCTTTGTTTTGCGAACCACCGGCAGTGTGTTCGGGCCAGTTAATTTTGTCCCTTGCTATCCCACAGTTTAAAAAAGCTCCCTCCGATTGCTCTCAGGGTCTTCGGGCCGGTCCTTACCCTAAGCAATGCCGCCCGCTCCTCTCCGTTCCGCCCCGCTTGTTGCTGGCGGGTACGGGCGTCTGGGGTACTTTTCTGCTGGGAGTTGCTTTTAGGCACGTAATCTGTGGGCCTTGTTTAATTTTTCCTCCCAGTTAGAATGCAGAAAAACTTCCCCCAGTCCCGCCAGTGAGAGGGTTTCCTGGTGATTGGAAACTTCCTCTATTAAGACTCCCTTCCCGGGACGGGTCTCCGTCCGTAGCTCTTTTGACTCCCTTATTATCGTTTATATTTTGTCCTACCTCCCTTCGAAGACAATGGGCTGCTTTTCTGGGCGCCTGATGTCCTCTGCTAGCGATCAGAAGTTGTTTTGTGAAATTTGCTCAGCATTCAAATGTTCTTTCGATGAATTTGTAGGAGAGAAAGTGGTCTCTCCGTCCTATTCCTCCGCCATCTTGGCTCCTCCTTTTAATATGCTGTCTAGGTTGGTCATAACTTTTCTTCCAAGGAGCAAGCGTCTTTTAATTTCATGGTTGCAATCACCATCTGCAGTGATTTTGGAGCCCAGAAAAATAAAGTCAGCCACTGTTCCCACTGTTTCCCCATCTATTTGCCATGAAGTGATGGGACCGGATGCCACGATCTTAGTTTTCTGAATGTTGAGCTTTAAGATAACTTTTTCACTCTCCTCTTTCACTTTCATCAAGAAGCTCTTTAGTTCTTCTTCACTTTCTGCATACGTGTGGTATCATCTGCATATTTGAGGTTATTGATATTTCTCCCGGCAATCTTGATTCCAGCTTGTGTTTCCTCCAGCCCAGTGTTTCTCATGATGTACTCTGCATATAAGTTAAATAAGCAGGGTGACAATATACAGCCTTGACATACTCCTTTTCCTGTTTGGAACCAGTCTGTTGTTCCATGTCCAGTTCTAACTGTTGCTTCCTGACCTCCATACAGATTTCTCATTTTTTCCTCAGAGGCAGGTCAGGTGGTATGGCATTCCCATCTCTTTAAGAATTTTCCAGAGTTTATTGTGGTCCACACAGTCAAAGGCTTTGGCATAGTCAATAAAGCAGAAAAAGATGTTTTTCTGGAACTCTCTTACTTTTTCAATGATCCATTGGATGTTGGCCATTTCATCTCTGGTTCCTCTGCCTTTTCTAAATCCAGTTTGAACATCTGAAATTTCACGGTTCATGTACTATTGAAGCCTGGCTTGGAGAATTTTGAGCATTACTTTACTAGCATGTGAGATGAGTGCAATTGTGCGGTAGTGCCGGGAGCCAGCACACGAGATCCCACCCATGACAATGTCGTGAGGAGAAGACCTGACAAGCAAGGCAGATCAGGACTTAAGGGATTTCAAAAAGCTGCCCCGGCGCTCACCTTAAAGATGATCTCTGTCTTTCTGATGCTTGCTATATTAGACTACTCCCTAATTTCTGTGACACAGGTAGACGGCCTTCTCCTCTCTCTCTCCAAACAGAATCAACTTAGAATATGTCCCCCAGGACGGTGGTATCCTGTAAGATTATCCAGGATGAAAGGAGTGTTTCAATTTAGACCCTTTGCTGGCATTCTAGCCTGCTTGGCAAATGCGTACTAATGCAAATGACTGCTCACAACACCTTAATCATAAACAGCATAAAGAACCTGATCACACAAAAGGCCTAATAGGCACAGAGCCCTTCGAGGGGTGAGGAAGCCCTATTAGAGAACATAAAAATATTACTCTAAAAGTGGTTAGAGTTAAAGATTTAGAAAAATAAGAGTTTAGAATTGTTAATTTTAACCAGGAATGCTAAACAGGGGCTGCCTCACCCGAGCTGCAGAGTCTTTGTGTGGTAAACTTTGAGATAAATTTAACTGATAACTTCTGCAAAAGGACTGACCTTTTGTATTCATTAAAGAATAGATTATGGAAAACAGCTTTGCATTCACCTAGGTCATAAAATGTCAATAGGCCCCAAGGCCAGAAGATAATGTACAAGACTCTCACAAAGAAGTATGCAGAAAACACCCTGGTTTTGTGAAGGATAAGCCGTTGTAATATTAAACTATCTTCCCTTTAAAAATGTTACTAACTTAGAATATAAAAGCTACGGTAAAAAATAAAGATTTGCCAGACTCTGCTGCACACCCCCAGTCTGGTCTCTCTCTCTCTGTCTCTGTCTCTCTTGCCGATGCCGTTCATTCCTGAGGGTACCCCTGGATCTGCTGAGGCTGGACCCGGCATGGTAGTTTTGAGCATCTTTGGCATTGCCTTTCTTTGAGATTGGAATTAAAACTGACCTTTTCCAATCCTGTGGCCACTACTGAGTTTTCCCAACTTGCTGGCATATTGAGTGAAGCACTTTCACAGCATTCATCTCTTAGGATTTGAAATAGCTCAACTGGAATTCCATCACCTCTACTAGCTTTGTTTCATAGTGATGCTTCTTAAAGCCCACTTGACTTCGCTTTCCATGATGTCTGGCTCTAGGTTGATGATCACACCATTGTGATTGTCTGCGTCATGAAGATTTTTTTGTACAGTTCTTTTGTGTATTCTTGCCACCTTTTTGTAATATCTTCTGCTTCTGTTAGCTCAGTTGGTAAAGAATCATGACATAGAAAGTGGATTAATAGTTTTTGTTTCCTGTTATATATCAGATGCAAATTATTTTCATTTTCAGAACCAAACATGTCAAAATATGACACAAATATGTCAAATTCCTATTACCTTCTGATTGATGGTAATGCTAGAACTGGAAAAGCTGGTAAACGTGTCTCGTATGTTGAACAATGGTCAAGTCAATTACATGGGTAGAGCTTAATGACACTGCAGCCCATGCTCTGTGCTCACGTCCCTCACACAGCGGTCCGGGGAGGGAGTGCTTGCAGCCACAGGATGTGGGGACGTGGCCAGGAAACTAATGTGTAGATGCTCAGTGTCTTTTCTTCAGAGCAGGCAAACAGGTCAGGAATCAGAGATGACTGTATAAGTCAAGAACCGGATAGTGTTCTTTAAAATTGTCTCCAAGACCTCCTTTCAGTGGAAGAGCCAGTTCCCCAAAAATGGGATTGTCTGCAGTACTGGAGATGGAGGTGAGGAAGAGAGTTGCTGAGGAAGTTTCTCAAGGTAGGTAGATCCCAATGGACAGGTCATCATCACACATCCAATTATTTTGTAAACCCCGGCACTTCCCATATTAGCTTCCTAACCAACTACTAACCCCATGATCCAGAATATTCCAACTTTCCTCCTGAACAATTTATTCCTTCCTCTCTCAACTAATTATTACATACCTATTATATGTCAGACACTGGTGATGTAGTAATAATCTGCATGGACATGGTGCCTGCCCTCATGGAATTTACAGTCTATTCAGGGATGGATGGTACAGTGGGCAAGTGAATGTTAAAATAGGGTAACTTACTTTGTAAATTAATTTTTATTGGAGAATATTTGCTTTACAATTCGGTGTTAGTTTCCACTGTACAGCAAAGTGAATCAGCTATTGTTGTTCAGTCACCCCCAGTCTTCTCCAACTCTTCACGACCTAATGAACTTCAGCACGCTTAAATCTTCTTTTGGATTTCCTTCCCATTTAGGTCACCAGAGAGAGTTGAGTAGAGTTCCCATGCTATACAATAGGTTCTTATCAGTTATCTATTTTATATATATAGTATCAATAGTGTATGGGCTTCCTGGTGGCTCAGTGGTAAGGAACCACCTGCCAACAGGAGGATTGTCTGTTGGCAATTGTCTGTTGATTACCTCCTGTCAATCCACCTGCAAGAGATATGGGTTTGATCCTTGGGTTGGGAAGAACCCTGGTGAAGGAAATGGCCACCCCACTCCTGTATTCTTGCCTGGGAAATCTCATGGACACAGGAGCCTGGTGGGCTACAGTCCATGGGATCGCAAAAGAATCAGACACGATTTAGTGACTAAACAAGGAATAGCGTATATATGTCGATCCCAATCTCTCAATTGATCCCATCCACTCTCACCCCCTTGGAGTCCATGTTTGTTCTCTACATCTGTTTTTGAAATTTCTGCTTTTCAAATAAGTTCATCCGAGGGTAACTTACTTTTTAAATAATGAAATCAGTTGAAATTTGGAGCATTCTGTCTTGTCTGGGAATAGGCAAAAAGAAGAGGGGGAAATAAACAGGTTAATCATTGAGTGTACTGAAGTAATATTTTCTGTGATAAAGGTACATGATAGATACAAGATTAAAAGTTAGGAAGATTAAATAAAATGACAAATTGGTAGTCACTCAGAGTTTCACTTATCAATTTTTAATTTTATTGTAATTATGCTATAGGAGACAAAGGAAGATAGAAAATATAATCTTTGCTCTCGAGGAGCTTCCAACTAATTTGACGAAGGCATTTTTAGCTTTGGTCATTTGTAGATTTTAGTGTTGAATTCAATGCATATAGTCAGTCATTCCCAGTAGACACATGACTGTGGGCAATATACTGTGAAGGGGTGTGGTAAAATAAAAACCCTAAATTTCTTGATAAATGTAACAAAAATGTGTATTTATGCCTGAAATTATTCACTACATATCAACAAGTAAAAATACAAACTTATTTATCTACATCCATGACCCCAGTTTTTGTGAACGACAGTATTTACTTATGCAAGGAAGACCTCCAGACAGGCCAGCATGTAGAGTACATAGTAAGCTTTTAGTGAGATTTGTTGAAAGTGTAAATGAATGACCAAATGAAGTAAGGGATATGTCAATAGTTGATTTTCTTTGAGTATTTGAATTATGAGTCATTTTTAAAATTGTCTTCTTCCTACTTGATAGTCCAGATCTTTTCATAACATTTAATATATCTGTGATATTTTATACTTTTAAAAATTTGGTTTAAAATATATTTAAGAAGAGAACAACCACAGAAGATCAATTTAAGAGATATCTCCAGAACAGGT
>JAJLRB010002830.1:0-12608 GCA_020976825.1 Odocoileus hemionus | reverse complement strand
ATGATTTCCTGGATTAGATTCAAGACGTATGAAAACTTGCCACAAGCCCCTCAAGAGAAGGCTTCTCTCAGCAGTAGGTGTGAGGGAGGCACCCTGAGTTTGCTGCCTCAAGTGGAATATATACTGAGAAGCCCTCCTGACTCGAAAGGAGGCTGGGTTTTTCTTGCAGTGGCTTGAATACAGGCTCCTCTTTCATCTCACAAGGTGAACGGATGTCTGAATCCCCTGTGGAGTCGCTAGAGAAAGCCCTAGTTCCCCGACTCCTTTCGAGGAATGCCGCACATGCCTTTGAAACCTCGAGCGGCACGCAGAGTTCACTGCTTCAAAAGCTGATGATGCCTGACTCCTTTTGATCATTTACAGGAATCCCAATATCCGTGTGGCTACTGGAAAGGGAACCTGGGTCTCCAGCCTCACCTCGAGAAGCGTCCCTTTGGCCCTGCCAATCCTAGAAGAGATTCCTGAGTGTCCCTCGTAACTAAACAGGAGTCCTGACGTCTGTGTACAAAGTCGAGTGTTGAAGATCCATCCCCGCCGTATCTCGAGAATATATTCCAGGTCCCCGCCGCAACTCGAGTAAAACCATGAAACTTCCCCTTCAAAGCGAGATGAGGCCCGATTCCCCTGCACTGCATGCAGAGCAATCCCCGTGATCCCCATGAAACTTGTAAGGAGCCTCGATTTGCTTGATGGATCTCGAGACAATACCCAAGAATACTATCACAAGTAGAGAGGGACCTGAGGTCACAACAGCATTGCGAAGGAGCTACATGTACCCCAAATCAACTCGAGATGAGGCCCGATTACCCTGCCTTGACTCCACAGTCCATTCCGAGATCCCCATCAAACACGAACCAGTGGCTTGACTTCCTTTAGGCATCTCCAGAAGGTTCCCATGAGAACATCGTGCCAAGCCTAGAGGAATACCAATTTCAGCAGAGCAACTCACCAGGAATGCTCCCCGTGAACCGCAAATTGCCTGGAATTGAGAGCTGATTGCCTGGCTTAGACTCAAGTTGTATGCCAGCTTTCCACAAGCCCCTCAAGGGGAGGCTTCTCTCTCAGCAGTAGGTGTGAGGGAGGGACCCTGAGTTTGCTGCCTGAAGTGGAATAAACACCGAGAAGCCGAATACCTGACTCGAATGGAGGAGCGGGTTTCCTTGCAGTGGCTTGATTAGAGGCTCATTTTTCATCTCACAAGGTGAAGGGATGACTGAATCCCCTGTGAGTCCATAGATGAAAAGCCCTAAGGTCCCCGACTCCTTTCGACGGAATGCCTTCACATGCCTTTGACACCTCGAGCGTTTCACGCAGAGTTCACTGCTCCCAAAGGGTGAGGATGACCTGACTCCTCTTGAACATTGACAGGAATCCCAATATCCCTGTGGCTACTGGGTACGGGGACCTGGGTCTCCCGCCTTACACTCGAGAAGCGTCCCTTTGGCCCTGCCAAGCCTTGAAGAGATTCCTGAGTTGTCCCTCGTAACTGACAGGAGTCCTGATGTCGCTGGACAAACCCGAGGGTTGAAATGGCCATCCCCGCCGTAACTCGAGAATATACCCCAGGTCCCCCGCCGCAACTTGAGAAAAACCATGAGACTTCCCCTCAAAGCGAGATGAGGCCCGATTCCCCTGCACTGCATGCAGAGCAATCCCGTGATCCCCATGAACATGTAAGGAGCCTCGACTTGCTTGATGGATCTACAGACAGTCCGCAAGTACACTGTAACAAGTAGAGAGGGACCCTGAGGTCACACCATCATCGACGAAGGTGCTCCATGTACCCCAAATCCACTCGAGATGAGGCCCATTCCCCTGCCCTGTCTCCAGAGCCATCCCCCATTACCCATCAAAACATGATCTGAGTGGCTTGACTTCATTTAGGCATCTCCAGAGGTTCCCCAAGAACAATGTGCCAAACCTAGAGGAATACCAGTTCAGCAGAGCAACTCGAGGAATGCTCCGTGTACACCAAATTGCCTGGAGATGAGAGATGATTCCTCGCTTAGATCAAGACGTATGAAAATTTGCCACAAGCCCCTCAAGAGGAGGCTTCTCTCAGCAGTAGGTATGAGGGAGGGACCAAAATTTGGTTGCCCCGAAAATTTACAGGATCCGGGATGTCGTGAAAAAAAACCTGGTTGAAAAATCCTGGGCCAATTCAAATTTTACCCCCGTTTCCCCCCCCGAACTCAAAAAAAATTTCCCCCAAAGGGAAAGGGACCCCTGATTTGTGAGAAAATCCCGGGACCCCAGGAAAGGAAAGGGCCTGATTGCTTTTTGGATCCAACAATAAAAAAATAACTTAAAAATAGAGAACCTAGGTACCGAGGAAAGATCTCCCATTACCCCAAAAAACCCCCAAAATGAGGATCCCTCCCTTGCCCAAGACCCCCTTCCCTAAAAAGACCGGGGTCCCTTTGGGCCCCAAATTTCCCGGGGGGCATGGCCAACCGAGGAATCCTTTTTTCCCCGAAACAAGGAATGCCCGGGGCCCCAAAATTCCAAAATTTGAAAATTCCCTGCTTAACTCGGGTAAAAATTTCCCAAAAGCCCCAAGGAAAAAAGGCTTTCCACAAGGGTGAGGGGGGACCCTGTTTTGCTGAAGGGGAAATAATCCAAACCCAGAAGCCTGCCCGGGAAGGGCCCGGGTTTTCCTTCAGTGGCTTAAAAAATTAAGGGCTATTTTTTTCATCCCCACGGGGAAAGAGCAAAATCCCCTGGGGGCCCCCAGAAACCCAAGTCCCCGTCCCGAAAAATTGCCTCACTTTTTTGAACCCCGAGGCCCAAGTCAGGGCCCAAAATAGAGGTACCCTCGGAAAAACAAATCCCTTTCCCTTGCCGGAAGGGACCGGGGTTCCGCCAAATCAAGAATCCCTTTCCCCCAAGCCTTAAAGGGATTCCTGGTATGTAGACGGACCCTGATTGCGTTCCAATGGAAACCTCCCCGCCGAACTCAAAAATAAAACCCCGGTCCCCCGAAATTGGAAAAAAGGCTTTCCCCCCAAGGGAGAGGCCCGATCCCCTCCTTAAAAAGCAGGCCCCCCCGGGACCCCTGAACAAAGCCTCACTGCTTGAATCCCCGGCCCCAAGCCTGTAAAAGAAGGGGGCCTGGGTCCCCAATTTACGAATCCCATTAAAATCCCTGAATGGGCCGTTTTTCCCGCCTCCCAGAGCCTCCCCCAACCAAAAACCCAGGTTTTGACCCTTTAACTCCAGAGGTTCCCCCAGAAAAAACCCCAACTAGAAAAATACCAAGTTCGCGAAAAACTGAGGAACTGGGACCCCCCCCAAAAACCCGGAATTGGGTTTTTCCCATTGATTAAAGGAGAAAACTTTTCCCAAAAGTAAAAGGAAGCCCTAGCTGGTGAGGGAGGGACCTTAGGTTTCTGTCAATGGGAAAAAAGGGGGCCCCACTCGAAAGGGGGGTTTCCTTGCATCTTGAATGGGGGCCCCCTCTTTACCCCAAAAGGTAAGGATTCTAACCCCGGGTGATCCTAAAGAAACCCATTCCCCGACCCTTTCAAGGGAAGCCCAAGCCTTGAAAAAAAGAAAGAAAATGAAAAAAGGGGGAAAAAAAAAAAAAAAAAAGAAAAAAAAAGGGAACGCGAAAAAATTGGGAAAAAAAAAAAAAAAAAAAAGGGGGGGAAAAAAAAAAAAAAAAAAGGAAAAACCCCCCCAAAAAAAAAAAAAAAAAAAAACCCCTCAGCGGATGAGGGTTCCTCCCTTAAAAAAGGAGTCCAATCCCTTTTCCCCGGAAAATTTTTTAAAGGGTGTGGCTTAAAAGGGAACTGGGTACCCAGGAACCCCCCCTTCCCCCTTTTAGAAGGGACCTGGGGTTTCCCGAAAAAAACAGGAGTTACGCCCCTTAAAAAATTGGGGTTTTAAAGTCCTTTTCCCCGCCTACCCCGGGGGATTTCCAGTCCCCAATCAAAAAACCTGTTTTTCCCCCCTTTAAAGGGGAAAGGCCCTTTTCCCCGAAGTCAGAGAAAATGTGAACCCCAGGAAACTTTAAGGGAAACCCTCCGGGGGGATCTTGGAAAACCCAAAATTTCCAATAGAGAAAACCTGGGTAAAACCAGTTTTCCCAAAGGGTTTTACAACCCCCCTAAAAGGGGGGCCCCTTCCTCCCGAATAAGTTTTTGGGAACCCCCCCCGCCGTTTGTTTTCCCTTTAGGATTCCCCCCAGAAACCCGGGACTCGTGCCTTTTTGGTCCTTTGAGGCCTAAAATTCCTCTCAAATTTGAAAGGGGAGCGATTCCCCTTTTTGGATTTTTCCAAAAAAACCCCTAAGGGGGGGCTTTTCCCTTTCACGAATTTGTAAATCCTTTGCCCTGAGGGAAAACCCAAAAGCCCTGCTCAAAGGGGGTTTCCTTTGATCTTTAAAACATTTTTTATCCAAATTGGGGTACTGAACCCCGGTTTCCATAGAGAAACCCCGGTTCCCCGCCTCCTTAAAGGACCTAAGTTTCACCTAAAGGACCGATTCCTGCCCAAAAAGGTGAGGATGCCTCCCCTTAACTTCGGAAAATAATTATCCCCAGGTCCCCCCGGGCCCCCCCCAAAACTTTTGGGAACCTAAAGAATTCCCCCTCAAAACGGGAAGGAGCCCGTTTCCCGGGGGGAAAAACCTGTGGAAATCCTTCCCCCGGAAAAATGTAAAAACCTCCCTGCTGTTGGAAAAACCAGAAATCCCCTAAAACAATGAGGGGGACCCTGATCACGGGAAAAGGACCCCCAAAAAAAGGGCCCTCCCAGGGTTTAAAAAAATTAAAAATACATGAAAAAAATATAACACCACCAAATGATTCCCAAAACCCCCAGATGAGGCCCGATTCCCTCCCTTCTCCAGAGCCATCCCCCGTTACCCAAAAAAAATGATCGGGGCTTACTTCTTTGGGGCATCCCCAGGGCCCCCCAAAGAACAATGTGAAAAACCAAAGGGAATACCAAGTTCAGCAGAGAACCGAGGAATGCCCGGGACACCAAATCCGGGAAATTGAGAGTGATTTCCTTTTTAGATTAAAGCTATGAAATTTTTCCAAAAGCCCCTCAAGGGGAAAGGTTCTCTCAGCAGATGTGGGGGAGGGACCGAGTTTGCTGTAAAAGGGGAAATATACCCCGGAAAAAACCCTGGACTCAAAGAGGGGGGGTTTTTCCTTGCGTGGCTTGAATGAGGCTTTTTTCATCTCAAAAGGGTGAAGGGGTTCTGAATCCCCGTGAGTCCTAGAAAAGCCCTGGGGTCCCGACTCCTTTCGCGGAATCCCTACAGCCTTTGAAACCTCAGCGCACGCAGAGTTCACTGCTTCAAAAGTCGAGCCGACTCCTCTTAACATGACAAATCCCAATAACTGTGGCTCCGGGAAGGGGAAACCGGGGCCCCCCCGCCTCATTTCAGAAGCGTCCCTTTTCCCTGCCAACCCTCGAAAAATTCCCTCAGGGGGCCCTGAAATCGACGGAAAATCCGGACGCGCTTCAAAACGTTGTTGAAGGGCCATCCCCCCGCCGGAACTCGAGGAAAAATAACGCAGACCACCCACCCGGCCGCTACTCGATAGAAAAACCATGAACTTCCCCCTCCAAGCGAGATGAAGCCCGATTCCCCTGCACTCCATGGGGCATGCAGAGCAATTCCGTGACCCCTTGAAACATGTTAGGAGCCTCGACTTCGCCTTGATGGATGTCGCGACAGTCCGCACAAAGACTGTCACAAGTAGAGGAGGGACCCTGACGTCACACTAGCATCACGAAGTAAGCTTCCATGTACCCCCCAAAAATCTTCCCCTCGGGGGATAGCCCGATTCCCCGCTTTTGATTTTCCAAAGCCATTCCCCCATTTTTCCATCAAAAAAAAACACCAGGGTCTGATTTTTTTTTCTTTTGGCTTTAAAAATTTTTTCCCCTTTTAAATTTTCCCCCCCCCCCCAAATTTTTAAATTTTTTTTTTCCCGGTTCTTTTTTTTTTGGGGGGTTTTCTGCCTCAAGGGGGAATATATACGAGAAGTCCTGACTCAAAAGGGGGCTGGGTTTTCTTGCTTTGGGCTTGAATACAGCCCCTCTTTATTACAAGGTGAACGGATTCTAATCCCCTGTGGAGTCGCCAGAGAAAGCCCTAGTTCCCCAACCCTTTTTTCGGGGGAATGCCGCACATGCCTTTGAAACCGAGCGCACGAAAGTTCACTGCTTAAAAAGCTGATATGCCTATTTTTTTTGATCATTTACAGGAATCCCAATATCGTGTGGCTACGGGAAAGGGAACCTGGGTCTCCGCCTCACCTCGAAAAAGCCCCCTTGCCCGCCAATCAAAAGAGTTTCTAGGTGCCCCTCGTAAAAAAAGGAGCCCCTGACGCTGTGTACAAGCGAGGTTGAAGATCCACCCCCGCTTTTCTCGAAATTTATTTTTCCAGGTCCCCCCCGCAAGAGTAAAAACCATGAAACTTCCCCTTAAAAAGCGAGATGGGGGCCCCGTTCCCCGCCGAAAGCGCAACCCCCGTGTCCCAGAAACTTGTAAGGAGCCTCGATTTGCTTGAAGGATCTCGAACAATCCCCAAAATACATCACAAGTAAGAGGGACCTGAGTAAAACAACGCTTTGGGGAAGGAGCTAACCCCCCCAAAAATCAACCCCAGAGAGGCCCGATTCCCTTTTAAATCCACAGTCATTCCGAGACCCCCCATCAAAACACGCCAGGGGTTTGACTTCCTTTTTTGGGGCATCTCCAAAGTTCCCGGAGAACAATCGTGCCAAGCCTAGGGGAATACCAATTTCAGCAGAGAGCAACCCCAGGAATGTTTCCGTGACCGCAAATTGCCTGGAATTGAGAGCAGATTGCCTGGCTTGACTCAAGTTGTATCCATTTCCACAAGGCCCCTCAAGGGAGGCTTCTCTCAGCAGTAGTTGTGAGGAGGGACCCTGAGTTTGCTGCCTGAAGGGGAATATACACCGAGAAGCCCTGACTCGAATGGGGGGCGGTTTCCTTTGTCAAGGGGGGGGGGGGGGGGGGGGGGGGGGGGGGGGGGGGGGGGGGGGGGGGGGGGGGGGGGGGGGGGGGGGGGGGGGGGGGGGGGGGGGGGGGGGGGGGGGGGGGGGGGGGGGGGGGGGGGGGGGGGGGGGGGGGGGGGGGGGGGGGGGGGGGGGGGGGGGGGGGGGGGGGGGGGGGGGGGGGGGGGGGGGGGGGGGGGGGGGGGGGGGGGGGGGGGGGGGGGGGGGGGGGGGGGGGGGGGGGGGGGGGGGGGGGGGGGGGGGGGGGGGGGGGGGGGGGGGGGGGGGGGGGGGGGGGGGGGGGGGGGGGGGGGGGGGGGGGGGGGGGGGGGGGGGGGGGGGGGGGGGGGGGGGGGGGGGGGGGGGGGGGGGGGGGGGGGGGGGGGGGGGGGGGGGGGGGGGGGGGGGGGGGGGGGGGGGGGGGGGGGGGGGGGGGGGGGGGGGGGGGGGGGGGGGGGGGGGGGGGGGGGGGGGGGGGGGGGGGGGGGGGGGGGGGGGGGGGGGGGGGGGGGGGGGGGGGGGGGGGGGGGGGGGGGGGGGGGGGGGGGGGGGGGGGGGGGGGGGGGGGGGGGGGGGGGGGGGGGGGGGGGGGGGGGGGGGGGGGGGGGGGGGGGGGGGGGGGGGGGGGGGGGGGGGGGGGGGGGGGGGGGGGGGGGGGGGGGGGGGGGGGGGGGGGGGGGGGGGGGGGGGGGGGGGGGGGGGGGGGGGGGGGGGGGGGGGGGGGGGGGGGGGGGGGGGGGGGGGGGGGGGGGGGGGGGGGGGGGGGGGGGGGGGGGGGGGGGGGGGGGGGGGGGGGGGGGGGGGGGGGGGGGGGGGGGGGGGGGGGGGGGGGGGGGGGGGGGGGGGGGGGGGGGGGGGGGGGGGGGGGGGGGGGGGGGGGGGGGGGGGGGGGGGGGGGGGGGGGGGGGGGGGGGGGGGGGGGGGGGGGGGGGGGGGGGGGGGGGGGGGGGGGGGGGGGGGGGGGGGGGGGGGGGGGGGGGGGGGGGGGGGGGGGGGGGGGGCAAGGGGCCCTTTAAAATCGGTAAATTTTGAAATCGGAATCCAAATCCTTTCCCCGGAAAGGGCCTTCCCCCGGGCCTCATCGAAAGGGGGGTCCCTTTTTCCCTGAAAGGGAGGTTTTCCTATTCCCCTTTGAATTGCAGGATCCAAATTGTCAAAAGGGATTGTTGGGCCTCCCCCCCTTTCAGAAAACCATCCCCCCGAACCCTGAAAAAAAAACCATGAATTCCCCCAAACGAGATAAAAGCCCGACCCCTCAATTACCGCCCCCTGCCCCCCAAAAAAATTTTGGAACCCCCGAGCTTGAGGCCAAACCCAATTTCCCCAAGAAATTCCAAAAAGGGACCTAAAGGAAAAAGCAAAAGTAAGATCGAAACCCCTTCCCTGGGGGGGAAAGGGTTTTGGGGGGGAGCCCCCCCTTAAAAAGGGGGGGAAATTTTGGGAAAAGGGGAAGGGGGGGAAAGGGGGGGGGAAGGGGGGGGGGGGGGGGGGGAAAAAAGGGGGGAAAGGGTGGAAAAGGGGGAAAGGGAGGGGGGGAGAAAGGTTAAAAAGGGGGGGGAAGGGGGGTTTTTAGGGGGGTGGAGGGGGGAATGGGGTTGGGGGGAATTAAGAGGGGGGGGGGAGGGGGGGGGGTTTTTTTTTGTTGGCTTGATTGGGCCTTTTTTTGGGGGGGTTTTCTGTCCCGGGGGGGTTCCAAAAACCCTTTTTGCCTTTTTGGGGGGGCCCCTGTTTGGGCTCAGCGGGCCCCAGGTTTTTTTTCGTTTTTTTTTCCTTTTTTTTTTTTTCCATTTTCCCCCCGGGGGGGGAAAATTTTTTCTTTTTTTTTTTGGGGGGTCCCTTTCCTGTTTTGGTTTTTTTTTTTTTTTGGGGGTCCGGTTCGTGAAACCCATTTGAAACCCCCCCGAACCGGTAATTCCGGTCCCCCCCCCAACAAAAAAACCAAAAATTTTTCCCCAAGAAATAGGCCCGATTCCCCCTTTGCATTAGGCAATCCGGACCATGAAATTTGTGGACCCATGCTGATGGTTTAAGCCCTCCAAAAGAAATAAAACATAAAGGGGGCCCCTAGGGTCCCACCCTTGGAAGGGGAACCCAAATCCCTCGAAAAAATTTCCCCCCCCCCAGTACCGGGTTCCCCTTTCCCGACGGGCTTTTTCTTTCATCCCCCCAAAAGGGTTTTTTTCCCCAAGAAAAGTAAAAACCTTTTTGGGGAAATCCAACAGCGGGAACCCGGGGGGCTGGAACCCAATTCCGGGAATTGGAGAGGCCCCCTTTTGTTAAATTTTGCAAAATTCCAAAAAGGGCCCCTAAGGAATTTCCAGATAGGGGGGAAGGGCCTTTTGGTTTGTGCCTAGGGAAAATAAACCCGGGGAAACCCTCGAAAAAGGGGGGGTTTTTCCCTTTTCGGGTTAAATCGGGTTTTTTCTTCCCAAAGGGGGAAATTCGCCCCCCGGGGCCCTGAAAACCCCTAGATCCCCCCCCCCGGGGGGAGGCCCCTTTTCCTTTTTCCTGGAGCGGCACCAATTACCTTAAAACTGAGACCCCGGTCTTTGAACTTGAAAATCCCCCAAAATACTTCTCGGAAAAAAGGGAAACCCCTGGTTCCCAACCATCGAAAGGTCCCTTTCCCCCATTAAAAGGGGTTTTGGGTATCCCGAAAATCGGAGTTCCCCCTTTTAACAAATCAGTTTTTGAAATCCTCCCCCCCATCTCAAAAAATTTTCCCGGGCCCCCGGCCCCCAACTAGAAAAACCATTTTTTTCCCCAAAACCCCGGGAGGGCCCATTCCCTGATGAAAAAGAGAATCCCTTAACCCCCATTGAAAATTTTTAAGGGGCCTAAAAGGGAGGTTCGGAAAAAAGGGGAACTATTTTTGGAGGGAAATTCCCAAACCATTCAAAGGGGGAACATTCCCCCTCATCGGATGAGGCCATTCCCTCCATAAGATTCGGACCCCCTAAACCCCTGGATTCTTTGGGCCCCGAATTTCCCGAAACGGGCCCAACCCTGAAACCAAAGCAGAGCACCCCAAGTGGAACCGCTTTGAATTGAAAGGTTCCCCTTTTGGGCTATTGTACCGCTTTCCCCCCCCCTAAGGGAGGCTCCTCCGGGTTTTTTTGGGGGAACCCCTGTTTTTGTCTGAAGGGGAAAAACAGAGGGGCCTGATCGGGAACCCCGAGTGGTTGTTAAGTTTTTTTCACCCCAAATGAAAATATAACCCCCCGGGGAAAACCAAAGGGAAATTCCTACCCCACCCTTTGCAAATCCCCAGGGGGGGTTTTTAAAATCCCCGGGCCAGAGTAACCCCCAAATGGGTCTGCCCCTTCGAATTACGGGGAATAAATTTTGGGCTAAGGTAGGGGGCCCGGGTCTTCCCACACCGGGGAAGCCCCCCGGGGCCCTGCTCCGGGGAACCCCCGGGTTTTTCCCCAAAAAGGGGGTCTGGGGCCCAAAAACAATTTGAAACCCATCCCACCCGGTAAACTGAAAAAACCCGGTCCCCGGCAAAAAAAAAAACCCTGGTTTCCCCCTAAAACAAATTTGGGCCCCGATTTGCCTGCTAGGGGAATAAACCCAAAATTTCCAAAAATTAAGGGCCCCCTTTGCTTTTTGGTTTTTGGGGAAACCGAGTCCCTTAAAATTTGGAAGGGGAACCCTGATCAAGAGGCCCCGGTTCCCCCTTTTTTGACCCTCCCCCAAGTGAGGGATTCCCCCCGGATCCCCTTTTTCCCCTCCTTTGGGGACCCCCTTAAAAAATCCCCGAAAAAAAAAAGATTTTGCTTCCCCCAAAAAATTGTGGTTAAGAGGGTTCCCCCATTCAAATTGTTTTTTTTTCCCTTTAAGGGGGGGCCCAAAATAGGGGGAAACCCGTCCCTGGGGGGGTTGGTCGGGGAAAAAAGAGAAGCCCCTCCCAAAAAACCCTTTCCCCCCTTTTAAAGTTTTTTTTCCTCCCCCTTTGGAGGGACACCCGGGGTTTTTAAAGAAAACCCCGGAAAAACCTTTTCCCAAGGACATGTCACTGCTTGTTTGAGGGAAAAAACCCACTCAAAATAAAGGGGCGATCCCTTGTAGCCCCAAAAAAACCAAACCCGGGGCCCTTTGCCCCGGGGCCCGCCTCCCCTCAAAAATACCCCTTTCTCCCAAAGCTCAGATATCCCCCTTGAAGGGGAAATCCCTTAAGGGGCTTGAAAACTGTGAAAGGCCCCCAACCAAAACCCCCCCCGAAACCCCAAAATTCCCCCCCCCTAAAAACCGCCCCCCTCCCCCCCACCCCCCAAAAACCCCCAAACCCCCCCCGCTGAACGGTTTACCCTTCCCGGCTTGAAAAAAACCTCCCCCCCCCAAGGAAGAGGGCCCCATTCCCTCCTTATGCAAAGAATTTTCCCGGATCCCTCGGGGAAGCGACCTGCCTTTAAACTCGAAAAAATCTTAAAACACTGTCAAACAAAAGGGGGCGACCCCCGCTCAAAAAGACCCAAAAAAATTTTTCTGAAGGCCTGTTCCCCCCCCCGGCCCGGCCCCCCCTTTTCCCAAAAAGCCCGGGGTTCCTTTAAAAACAAAAGCCCCCGAGCTGTAAAGGCTGGAAATCCAACGCGAAAACTCGAGAATTCCGGGCCCCCCCCTGGAAAAAGGGACGTTTTTTCCTTTAAAAAGATTGAAAATTGAAAAACCCCTAAAGAGAAGGCTTTTTCCACGTATTACCCCCCCTTTTTGGAAAAATTTTTAATGAGAATCTGAGAAAAAAGGGGTTTCTTGAGGGTTGAGGCCCCCTTTCCCAAGGGAAGGACAATCCCGGGGACCCCCAAAAAACCCCCTAGTCCCATCTTCCGGGGGGAAAACCCCAAATGTTTTAAAACTCCTTTTAAAGATTAAAATTTCGGGGAAATGTGCCATTTTTTGATCTTTTTCCAGGAACCCATATGGGGTGGACTAAAAAAACCTGGTTCCGGCCTCCCTGCAAGGGGTTTGCCCTCCTCCAAAAGGCCCGGGGTCTCTCGTAATAAAAGGACCCTGAGTTGTGCAAAGTGATTAAACCCCCCGGGCCTACTCGAAATTTAACCGGTCCCCCCGCCTGAAAAACTAGCCCCCCCTTTCAAAGGGAGGGGCCGACCCCCCTGAACATAGAGAATCCCTGCCCCCCAAAAACCCTTTGGGAACCCTCAACTTGTTTCTTGAACTCCCAAGCACACAATTTTAAAAACCCGGGGTCCAAAATTTTGAGGAGCTGCCCCCAAACATAAAGACCCTTTACCCTGTTTGGAATAAGCATTGAGCCCCCCTAAACAGAAAGTCTTTGGGTTTCCCTTTGGGATTCCAAAATTCCCGGGAACAGGGCCAAAGCTTGGAAAAAATTTTAAGGCAACCCAAATTTCACTCAAAATTTAAATTCCCCCTTCCCTTTTGCTAAATTTGGCCACTTTCCAAAACCCCCGGGGGGGTTCCTGCGAATTGGGGGGGGCCTAGTTTTCCCTAAGGGAATACCCGGAACCCCTGACTGATGGAGGGGGGGTTTTCCCGGGGGTTTTTTTTAGGGGCTCATTTTTATCTCAGAAAAAAGGGGTACAACCCCGGGGATATGGGAAAAAGCCCTGGGCCCCCACTCCCGAGGGGATTCCCTCCCCCCCAGG
>JAJLRB010002829.1:0-12613 GCA_020976825.1 Odocoileus hemionus | reverse complement strand
GAAAAGGAGCTCCATGGCCCACAAATCAACTCGAGATGAGGCCCCTAATCTTCCCCTGCATTGACTCCAAGAGCCATCCCCCGTTCCCCCATCAAACACGACCTGAGGCTTGACTCCCTTTAGAGGCAACTCCAGAGGTTCCCCGAGAACAACGGGCCAAGTCTAGAGGAGTACCAAGTTCAGCAGAGCAACTCGAGACTGCGACTAGCCTCCGTGTACCCCAAATTGCCTCGAGATGAGAGCTGATTCCCTGGCTTAGACTCAAGACGTAGGCCACCTTTCCACAAGCCCCCCCTCAAGAGGAGAGCTTCTCTCAGCAATAGGTATGAGGGAGGGAACCTCTGAGATTGCTGCCTCAATGGGCATATACACCGACATCGAAAAAGCCCCTGACTCGAAAGGAGCCGGCCTTTCCTTGCAGTGGCTTGAATACAGTCTAGTCTTTCATCTCACAAGCTGAAGGGATGTCTGCACCACCTGTGGCAGTCCCTAGAGAAAGCCCTAGGTCCCCCGACTCCTTTTATGTTCGACATCGGTGCTATGCCTCACATGCCTCTGACATATCCTCTGAGAAAGCACGCAGAGCTCACTGCTTCAAAATTTGACGGAGCCTGACTCCTCTTGAACATTGACAGGAATCCCAGCTATTTACCATCCCTGTGGCTACTGAAAGGGACCCTGGGGGTCTCCCGACTCACCTCGAGAAGCGTTCCTTTTGCCCTGCCAAGCTCGAAGAGACTCCTGATAGTGTCCCTCGTAACTCGAACAGGAGTCCTTACTTCGTTGGAAACCAACACCTAGAGGGTTGAAGGGTTGGCCATGGTGCCACGTAAACCCCGCCCCCCCCAACGTAAGTCGATCAGAATGTACCCACCAGGTTGCCCCGCCGCAAACTCGAGAAAAACCATGAGACTTGACGACACACTAAAACTAACCATTTGCCCCTCCAAGCGAGATGAGGCCCGATTCCCCCTGCACGTGGCATGCAGAGCAATTCCGTGAGCCCCCTGAAACATGTCAGGAGCCTCGACTTGCTTGAATGGATGTCGAGACAGTCCTCAAAAACACTGTCACAAGTAGAGAGGGACCCTGAGAGTCACAAACCCAGCAAAATACATCGCGAAGGAGCTCCCATGGGGTGACCCACCAAATATCAACTCGAGATGAGGCCCTGCTTCCCCTGCATTGACTCCAGAGCCAATCCCCCCATTCCCCCATCAAACAAGCGACCTGATATAGCTTGACTGCCTTTAGGCAACTCCAGAGGTTCCCCTCCCCTCGAGAACAACGGGCCAAGTCTAGAGGAGTACCAAGATTCAGCAGAGCAACTCGAGGGGACTGCTCCGTGTACCCCCAAAGTGCCTCGAGATGAGAGCTGATTCCCTGGCTTAGACTCAAGACGTAGGCCACCTTTCCACAAGCCCCTCAAGAGGAGTGCTTTCTTCTCTCAGCAATAGTAATGAGGGAGGGACCCCTGAGATTGCTGCCTCAATGGGCATATACACCGAGAAGCCCTGACTCGAAAGGAGGCCGGGTTTCCTTGCAGTGGCTTGAATACAGTCTAGTCCTTTCTTCACACAAGTGAAGGGATGTCTGCACCACCTGTGGAGTCCCTAGAGAAAGCCCTAGGTCCCCGACTCCTTTCGAACGGAATGCCTCACATGCCTCTGACTAGCAATTACCCCGAGAGGCAGAAACGCAGAGCTCACTGCTTCAAAATTTGACGGAGCCTGACTCCTCTTGAACATTGACAGGAATCCCAGTAATCCCTGTGGCTACTGGGAAAGGGACCCTGGGTCTCCCGACTCACCTCGAGTAGAAGCGTCCCTTTTGTTGCCCTCCAAGCCTCGAAGAGACTCCTGAGGGCGTGTCCCTCGTAACTCGACAGGAGATCCTGACTTCGTTGAACACAACACGAGGGTTGAAGGGCCCATCCCCGCCGTCAGTCGAGAATGTACCCCAGGTCCCCGCCGCAACTCGAGAAAAACCATGAGACTTTCCCCCCTCCAAGCGAGATGAGGCCCGATTCCCCTGCACTGCATGCAGAGCAATTCCCGTGAGCCCCCTGAAACATGTCAGGAGCCTCGACTTGCTTGATGGATGTCGAAGACAGTCCCGCAAAAACACTGTCACAAGTAGAGAGGGACCCTGAGGTCACACCCAGCATTGCGAAGGAGCTCCATGGGCCCCAAAAATCAACTCGAGATGAGGCCCGCTTCCCCTGCATTGACTCCAGAGCCATCCCCCCGTTCCCCATCAAACACGACCTGAGGCTTGACTCCCTTTAGGCAACTCCAGAGGTTCCCCGAGAACAACGGGCCAAGTCTAGAGGAGTACCAAGTTCACAGAGCAACTCGAGGACTGCTTCCGTGTACCCCAAAAATTGCCTCGAGATGAGAGCTGATTCCCTGGCTTAGACTCAAGACGTAGGCCACCTTTTCCACAAGCCCCTCAAGAGGAGGCTTCTCTCAGCAATAGGTATGAGGGAGGGACCCTGAGATTGCTGCCTCAATGGGCATATTACACCGAGAAGCCCTGCACTCGAAAGGAGGCCGGCTTTCCTTGCAGTGGCTTGAATACAGTTACTAGTCTTTCATCTCACAAGCATGAAGGGATGTCTGACCACCTGTGGAGTCCCTAGAGAAAGCCCCCTAGGTCCCCGACTCCTTTCGACGGAATGCCTCACATGCCTCTGACACCTCGAGAGGCACGCAGGTAGCTCACTGCTTCAAAATTTGACGGAGCCTGACTCCTCTTGAACATTGACAGGAATCCCAGTATCCCTGTGGCTACTGGAAAGGGACCCTGGTCTCCCGTGTCTCACCTCGAGAAAGCGTCCCTTTTGCCTGCCAAGCCTCGAAGAGGACTCCTGAGGTGTCCCTCGTAACTCGACAGGAGTCCTGACTTTCGTTGAACCCACACGAGGGTTGAAAAGGGCCATCCCCGCCGTAAGTCGAGAATGTACCCCAGGTCCCCTGCCGCAACACTCGAGAAAAACCATGAGACTTCCCCCTCCAAGCGAGATGAGGCCCGATTCCCCTGCACTGCATGCAGGAGCAATTCCGTGAGCCCCCTGAAACATGTCAGGAGCCTCGACTTGCTTGATGGGATGTCGAGACAGTCCGCAAAAACACTGTCACAAGTAGAGAGGGACCCTGAGGTCACACCAGCATCGCGAAGGAGCTCCATGGGCCCCAAATCAACTCGAGATGAGGCCCTCCGCAAAATCCCCTGCATTGACTCCAGAGCCATCCCCCCCTCGTTCCCCATCAAAACACGACCTGAGGCTTGACTCCCTTTAGGCAACTCCAGAGGTTCCCCGAGAACAACGGGCCAAGTCTAGAGGAGTACCAAGTTCAGCAGAGCAACTCGAGGACTGCTCCGTGTACCCAAAATTGCCTCGAGATGAGAGCTGATTCCCTGGCTTAGACTCAAGACGAGTAGGCCACCTTTCCACAAGCCCCTCAAGAGGAGGCTTCTCTCAGCAATAGGTATGAGGGAGGGACCCTGAGATTGCTGCCCCTCAATGGGCATATACACCGAGAAAGCCCTGACTCGAAAAGGAGGCCGGCTTTCCTTGCAGTGGCTTGAATACAGTCCTAGTCTTTCATCTCACAAGCTGAAGGGATGTCTGCACCACCTGTGGAGTCCCTAGAGAAAGCCCTAGGTCCCCGACTCCTTTCGGACGGGAATGCCTCACATGCCTCTGACACCTCGAGAGGCACGCAGAGCTCACTGCTTCAAAATTTGACGGAGCCTGACTCCTCTTGAACATTGACAGAAATCCCAGTATCCCTGTGGCTACTGGAAAAAGGGACCCTGGGTCTCCCGACTCACCTCGAGAAGCGTTCCTTTTGCCCTGCCAAGCCTCGAAGAGACTCCTGAGGTGTCCCTCGTAAACTCGACAGGAGTCCTGACTTCGTTGAACCAAACACGAGGGTTGAAGGCCATCCCCAGCCGTAAGTCGAGAATGTACCCCAGGTCCCCCGCCCGCAAACTCGAGAAAAAAGCCATGAGACTTCCCCCTCCCATCCAAGCGAGATGAAGCCCGATTCCCCTGCACACTGCATGCAGAGCAATTCCGTGAGCCCCCTGAAACATGTCAGGAGCCTCGACTTGCTTGATGGATGTCGAGACAGTCCGCAAAAACACTGTCACAAGTAGAGAGGACCCTGAGGTCACACCAGCATCGCGAAGGAGCTCCATGGGGTCCCCCAAATCAACTCGAGATGAGGCCCGCTTCCCCTGCATTGACTCCAGAGCCATAGCCCCCCGTTCCCCTCAAACACGAAAGGCCTGAGGCTTGACTCCCTTTAGGCAACTCCAGAGTTTCCCCCCCCAGAGAACAAAAACGGCCAAGTCTAGAGAAGGTTACCAAGTTCAGGACAGAGCAACTCGAGGACTGCTCCGTGTACCCCCCCAAATTTTGCCTCGAGAAGAGAGCTGGATTCCCTGGCTTAGACTCAAGACGTAGGCCACCTTCCACAAGCCCCTCAAGAGGAGGCTTCTCTCACAATAGGTATGAGGGAGGGACCCTTGAGATTGCTGCCTCAATGGGGGCATATACAACACGAGAAAGCCCTGAACTCCGAACTTCGAAAGGAGGCCGGGTTTCCTTCCTTTGCAGTGGCTTGAATTTACAGTCTAGTCTTTCATCTCACAAGCTGAAGGATGTTCTGCACCACCTGTGGAGTCCCTAGAGAAAGCCCTAGGTCCCCCCGACTCCTTCGACGGAATGCCTCACATGCCTCTGACACCCTCGAGAGGCACGCAGAGGCTCACTGCTTCAAAATTTGACGGAGCCTGACTCCTCTTGAACATTGACAGGAAATCCCAGTATCCCTGTGGTGCTACTGGAAAGGGACCCTGGTCTCCCGACTCAATCACCTCGAGAAGCGTTCCTTTTTTTTTTTTTTTTTTTTTTTTCCCTGCCAAGCCTCGAAGAGAACACCTGAGGTGTCCCCTCGTAACTTCGACAGGGAGTCCTTGACTTCGTTGAACACCAACAACGAGGGTTGAAAGGGCCATTTTCCCCCGCCGTAAGTCCCCGCCGTAGAATGTACCCCCAGGTCCCCGCCGCCAACTCGAGAAAAACCATGAGGGGGGGGGGGGGGGGGACTTCCCCCTCCAATGCGAGATGAGGGGCCCGATTTTCCCACCTGCACTGCAATGCAGAGCAATTCCGTGGTAGCCCCCTGAAACAACTTGTCAGAGCCTCGACTTGCTTGATGGATGTCGAGGGGGGGGGTGGGTGGGGGGTAGCAGTCCGCAAAAACACTCTGTCACAAGTAGGAGAGGGGGGGGGGGGGCTGGGTACCCTGAGGTCACACCAGCATTCGCGGAAGTGAAGCTCCATGGGGCCGCAAAATCACAAAAAAAAACTTCGAGAATTTCAGGGCCCGCTTCCCCGGCTGTCCACTCGAAGCACCCCTCCCAGGGAGCCCCCAATTTCCCCCCGTTCCCCATTCAAACACTCGACCTTGAGGGGGGGGCTTTGGGACCTGCCCTTTTAAGGGGCACTCCAGAGGTTCCCCCCGAAGCAACAACGGTGCCAAGTCTAGAAGGAAAGTACCCAAGTTCAGCAGGAGCCAACTCGGAGGGACTGCCCTTCCGTGTACCCCCCAAATTTGCCTCGAGATGAGTGGCTGGGTACTCCCTGGCATTAGGACTTCAAAAGGGGGGGAACACGTAGGGGGCCCCCACCCCCTTTCCCACAAGCCCCTTCAGGAGGGGGGGCTTTTTGGCTTCATCAGAATTAGGATGGAGGGGGAGGGAACCCCTGAGGATTGCTTGCCTCAAATTGGGCCATATTTACACCGAAGAAAAAGCCCCTGACTCGGAAAAAGGGAGGGGCCGGCATTTTCCTTATGCAGGTTGGCTTGATTTACACAGTCTAGGTCTTTCATACTCCCACCAAAGCGGAAAAAGGGGATGTTTTTCTGCAACCACCCTGTGGAGTTTCACCTAGGAGAGATAAAGCCCTAGGTTTCCCCGACTTCCTTTCGACGGAAATTTTGCCCTCACCACATGGCCTCTAGGGGGGGGGGTACCCAACCCTTGTGGGGGAGGCCACGCAGAGAAAGCTACAATTGCCTTTCCAATCATTTGGACGTTAGCATGACTCCTCTTGGGAAAACCATTGACAGGAATTTCCCAGTATTCGATGTGTCTTGTGGGCTACTGGACGAAGGGACCCTGGGTCTCCCCGACTCCACCTACGGAGAAGCGCGTTCTTTTGGCGCTCCTGGCCATGACTCGAAGAGGACACTCTGTGAGAGTACTGCTTTTGTCGCCTCGTCAACTTCGACAGTGAAATATTGTAGTCATTACTTGGTTGAACCAACACGAGAGGGTTCTTTGTGTAAGGGCCATTCTCGCGCTCGTTAGAAAGTGAGTGTAATGTAACATCCAGAGTCCCGGCTCACGCAACTCGAGAAAAACTGCGAAGGAAGGGAAAAACCATGAGTCTTACCCCTCAGAAGCGGAAGGATGAGGGCGGGGGGCCGCGACCCGCCGACCCCGATTCATCCCACCGGACCCTCGGATTCCCCTCTGCACTGAGAAGGTCAGTAGCAACTTCGGTTTTGAGCCCCCCTGAAACATGTCAGGGAGCCTCGACTTGATTGATGGGTGTCGAGACAGGATTGCCGCTACAAATAAAACGACAACTGGTGTCACAAGTAGAGGAGGGACCCTGAGGGTCACTCACCATTGAGCAGCATCGCGAAGAGGAGCTCCATGGGCCCAAATCAAACTCGAGATGAGGGCCCGCTTCCCCTGCATTGACTCACAAACAGAGCCCAATTCCCCCGTTGTCCTAGTCCATCAAAACACGACCTGATGCTTGACTCCCTTTAGGCAACTCCAGAACGTTCCCCGAGAACAACGGGCCAAGTCTAGAGGAAAGTACCAAGTTCAGCAGAGCAACTCGAGGACTGCTCCGTGATTGACCCCAAATTGCACCTCGGGATGAGAGTGATTCCCTGGCTTAGACTCAAGACGTAGGCTCACCTTCTCCACAAGCCCCTCAAGAGGAGGCTTCTCTCAGCAATAGGTATGAAGGAGGGACCCTGAGATTGCTGCCTCAATGGGGCATATACACCGAGAAGAGAAGCCCTGACTCGAAGGAAGGGCCGGGACTCTTTCCTTGCAGTGGCTTGAATACAAGTCTAGTCTTTCATCTCACAAGCTGAAGGGATGTCTGCACCACCTGTGGAGTCCCTAGAGAAAGCCCTAGGTCCCCCGACTCCTTTCGACGGAATGCCTCACATGCCTCTGACACCTCGAGAGAGAGGCACGCAGAGCTCACTGCTTCAAAATTTGACGGAGCCTGACTCCTCTTGAACATTGACAGGAATCCCAGTATCCCTGTGGCTACTGGAAAGGGACCCTGGTCTCCCGACTCACCTCGAGAAAGCGTTCCTTTTGCCCTTGCCAAGCCTCGAAGAGACTCCTGAGGTATGTCCCTCGTGTTAACTCGACAGGAAATGTCCTGACTTCGTTTGAATGAACCAACACGAGGGTTGAAGGGCCATCCCCGCGTTAATCGAAGAATGTACCCCAGTGTCCCCGCCGCAACTCGAGAAAAAACCATGAGACTTCCCCCTCCAAGCGAGATGAGGCCCCGATTCCCCTGCACTGCATGCAGAGCAATTCCGTGAGCCCCACTGAAACATGTCAGGAGCCTTCGACTTGCTTGATGGATGTCGAGACAGTCCGCAAAAAAAACACTGTCACAAGTAGAGAGGGGACCCTGAGGTCACACCAGCATCGCGAAGGAGCTCCATGGGCCCCAAATCAACTCGAGATGAGGCCCGCTTTCCCCTGCATTGACTCCAGAGCCATCCCCCCGTTCCCCATCAAACACGACCTGAGGCTTGACTCCCTTTAGGCAACTCCAGAGGTTCCCCGAGAACAACGGGCCAAGTCTAGAGGAGTACCAAGTTCAGCAGAGCAACTCGAGGACTGCTCCGTGTACCCAAATTGCCTCGAGATGAGAGATGATTCCCTGGCTTAGACTCAAGACGTAGGCCACCTTTCCACAAGCCCCTCAAGAGGAGGCTTCTCTCAGCAATAGGTATGAGGGGAGGGACCCTGAGATTGCTGCCTCAATGGGCATATACACCGAGAAGCCCTGACTCGAAAGGAGGCCGGCTTTCCTTGCAGTGGCTTGAATACAGTCTAGTCTTTCATCTCACAAGCTGAAGGGGATGTCTGCACCACCTGTGGAGTCCCTAGAGAAAGCCCTAGGTCCCCCGACTCCTTTCGACGGAATGCCTCACATGCCTCTGACACCTCGAGAGGCACGCAGAGCTCACTGCTTCAAAATTTGACGGAGCCTGACTCCTCTTGAACATTGACAGGAATCCCAGTATCCCTGTGGCTACTGGAAAGGGACCCTGGGTCTCCCGACTCACCTCGAGAAGCGTTCCTTTTGCCCTGCCAAGCCTCGAAGAGACTCCTGAGGTGTCCCTCGTAACTCGACAGGAGTCCTGACTTCGTTGAACCAACACGAGGGTTGAAGGGCCACCCCCGCCGTAAGTCGAGAATGTACCCCAGGTCCCCGCCGCAACTCGAGAAAAACCATGAGACTTCCCCCTCCAAGCGAGATGAGGCCCGATTCCCCTGCACTGCACTGCATGCAGAGCAATTCCGTGAGCCCCCTGAAACATGTCAGGAGCCTCGACTTGCTTGATGGATGTCGAGAGACAGTCCGCAAAAACACTGTCACAAGTAGAGAGGGACCCTGAGGTCACACCAGCATCGCGAAGGAGCTCCATGGGCCCCAAATCAACTCGAGATGAGGCCCGCTTCCCCTGCATTGACTCCAGAGCCATCCCCCGTTCCCCATCAAACACGACCTGAGGCTTGACTCCCTTTAGGCAACTCCAGAGGTTCCCCGAGAACAACGGGCCAAGTCTAGAGGAGTACCAAGTTCAGCAGAGCAACTCGAGGACTGCTCCGTGTACCCCAAATTGCCTCGAGATGAGAGCTGATTCCCTGGCTTAGACTCAAGACGTAGGCCACCTTTCCACAAGCCCCTCAAGAGGAGGCTTCTCTCAGCAATAGGTATGAGGGAGGGACCCTGAGATTGCTGCCTCAATGGGCATATACACCGAGAAGCCCTGACTCGAAAGGAGGCCGGCTTTCCTTGCAGTGGCTTGAATACAGTCTAGTCTTTCATCTCACAAGCTGAAGGGATGTCTGCACCACCTGTGGAGTCCCTAGAGAAAGCCCTAGGTCCCCGACTCCTTTCGACGGAATGCCTCACATGCCTCTGACACCTCGAGAGGCACGCAGAGCTCACTGCTTCAAAATTTGACGGAGCCTGACTCCTCTTGAACATTGACAGGAATCCCAGTATCCCTGTGGCTACTGGAAAGGGACCCTCTGTCTCCCGACTCACCTCGAGAAGCGTTCCTTTTGCCCCTGCCAAGCCTCGAAGAGACTCCTGAGGTGTCCCTCGTAACTCGACAGGAGTCCTGACTTCGTTGAACCAACACGAGGGTTGAAGGGCCATCCCCGCCGTAAGTCGAGAATGTACCCCAGGTCCCCGCCGCAACTCGAGAAAAACCATGAGACTTCCCCCTCCAAGCGAGATGAGGCCCCGATTCCCCTGCACTGCATGCAGAGCAATTCCGTGAGCCCCCTGAAACATGTCAGGAGCCTCGACTTGCTTGATGGATGTCGAGACAGTCCGCAAAAAACACTGTCACAAGTAGAGAGGGACCCTGAGGTCACACCAGCATCGCGAAGGAGCTCCATGGCCCCCAAATCAACTCGAGATGAGGCCCGCGCTTCCCCTGCATTGACTCCAGAGCCATCCCCCGTTCCCCATCAAAACACGACCTGAGGCTTGACTCCCTTTAGGCAACTCCAGAGGTTCCCCGAGAACAACGGGCCAAGTCTAGAGGAGTACCAAGTTCAGCAGAGCAACTCGAGGACTGCTCCGTGTACCCCAAATTGCCTCGAGATGAGAGCTGATTCCCTGGCTTAGACTCAAGACGTAGGCCACCTTTCCACAAGCCCCTCAAGAGGAGGCTTCTCTCAGCAATAGGTATGAGGGAGGGACCCTGAGATTGCTGCCTCAATGGGCATATACACCGAGAAGCCCTGACTCGAAAGGAGGCCGGCTTCCTTGCAGTGGCTTGAATACAGTCTAGTCTTTCATCTCACAAGCTGAAGGGATGTCTGCACCACCTGTGGAGTCCCTAGAGAAAGCCCTAGGTCCCCGACTCCTTTCGACGGAATGCCTCACATGCCTCTGACACCTCGAGAGGCACGCAGAGCTCACTGCTTCAAAATTTGACGGAGCCTGACTCCTCTTGAACATTGACAGGAATCCCAGTATCCCTGTGGCTACTGGAAAGGGACCCTGGGTCTCCCGACTCACCTCGAGAAGCGTTCCTTTTGCCCTGCCAAGCCTCGAAGAGACTCCTGAGGTGTCCCTCGTAACTCGACAGGAGTCCTGACTTCGTTGAACCAACACGAGGGTTGAAGGGCCACCCCCGCCGTAAGTCGAGAATGTACCCCAGGTCCCCGCCGCAACTCGAGAAAAACCATGAGACTTCCCCCTCCAAGCGAGATGAGGCCCGATTCCCCTGCACTGCATGCAGAGCAATTCCGTGAGCCCCCTGAAACATGTCAGGAGCCTCGACTTGCTTGATGGATGTCGAGACAGTCCGCAAAAAACACTGTCACAAGTAGAGAGGGACCCTGAGGTCACACCAGCATCGCGAAGGAGCTCCATGGGCCCCAAATCAACTCGAGATGAGGCCCGCTTCCCCTGCATTGACTCCAGAGCCATCCCCCGTTCCCCATCAAACACGACCTGAGGCTTGACTCCCTTTAGGCAACTCCAGAGGTTCCTCGAGAACAACGGGCCAAGTCTAGAGGAGTACCAAGTTCAGCAGAGCAACTCGAGGACTGCTCCGTGTACCCCAAATTGCCTCGAGATGAGAGCTGATTCCCTGGCTTAGACTCAAGACGTAGGCCACCTTTCCACAAGCCCTCAAGAGGAGGCTTCTCTCAGCAATAGGTATGAGGGAGGGACCCTGAGATTGCTGCCTCAATGGGCATATACACCGAGAAGCCCTGACTCGAAAGGAGGCCGGCTTTCCTTGCAGTGGCTTGAATACAGTCTAGTCTTTCATCTCACAAGCTGAAGGGATGTCTGCACCACCTGTGGAGTCCCTAGAGAAAGCCCTAGGTCCCCGACTCCTTTCGACGGAATGCCTCAATGCCTCTGACACCTCGAGAGGCACGCAGAGCTCACTGCTTCAAAATTTGACGGAGCCTGACTCCTCTTGAACATTGACAGGAATCCCAGTATCCCTGTGGCTACTGGAAAGGGACCCTGGGTCTCCCGACTCACCTCGAGAAGCGTTCCTTTTGCCCTGCCAAGCCTCGAAGAGACTCCTGAGGTGTCCCTCGTAACTCGACAGGAGTCCTGACTTCGTTGAACCAACACGAGGGTTGAAGGGCCATCCCCGCCGTAAGTCGAAAATGTACCCCAGGTCCCCGCCGCAACTCGAGAAAAACCATGAGACTTCCCCCTCCAAGCGAGATGAGGCCCGATTCCCCTGCACTGCATGCAGAGCAATTCCGTGAGCCCCCTGAAACATGTCAGGAGCCTCGACTTGCTTGATGGATGTCGAGACAGTCCGCAAAAACACTGTCACAAGTAGAGAGGGACCCTGAGGTCACACCAGCATCGCGAAGGAGCTCCATGGGCCCCAAATCAACTCGAGATGAGGCCCGCTTCCCCTGCATTGACTCCAGAGCCATCCCCCGTTCCCCATCAAACACGACCTGAGGCTTGACTCCCTTTAGGCAACTCCAGAGGTTCCCCGAGAAACAACGGGCCAAAGTCTAGAGGAGTACCAAGTTCAGCAGAGCAACTCGAGGACTGCTCCGTGTACCCCAAATTGCCTCGAGATGAGAGCTGATTCCCTGGCTTAGACTCAAGACGTAGGCCACCTTTCCACAAGCCCCTCAAGAGGAGGCTTCTCTCAGCAATAGGTATGAGGGAGGGACCCTGAGATTGCTGCCTCAATGGGCATATACACCGAGAAGCCCTGACTCGAAAGGAGGCCGGCTTTCCTTGCAGTGGCTTGAATACAGTCTAGTCTTTCATCTCACAAGCTGAAGGGATGTCTGCACCACCTGTGGAGTCCCTAGAGAAAGCCCTAGGTCCCCGACTCCTTTCGACGGAATGCCTCACATGCCTCTGACACCTCGAGAGGCACGCAGAGCTCACTGCTTCAAAATTTGACGGAGCCTGACTCCTCTTGAACATTGACAGGAATCCCAGTATCCCTGTGGCTACTGGAAAGGGACCCTGGGTCTCCCGACTCACCTCGAGAAGCGTTCCTTTTGCCCTGCCAAGCCTCGAAGAGACTCCTGAGGTGTCCCTCGTAACTCGACAGGAGTCCTGACTTCGTTGAACCAACACGAGGGTTGAAGGGCCATCCCCGCCGTAAGTCGAGAATGTACCCCAGGTCCCCGCCGCAACTCGAGAAAAACCATGAGACTTCCCCTCCAAGCGAGATGAGGCCCGATTCCCCTGCACTGCATGCAGAGCAATTCCGTGAGCCCCCTGAAACATGTCAGG
>JAJLRB010002828.1:0-12620 GCA_020976825.1 Odocoileus hemionus | reverse complement strand
CTAGGCCCAGGGGAAAGGCCCTAGCGGGGCTGAGTTGGGGTAGCTGCCCGTGCATGTCTGGACACACTCCCTGCAGCCTGCCCCTTCGTGGGGCAGTAGCCCTGGACGCCAGGAAGGCCTGGGCAAGGCTGGCCAAGGGCAGGGGCCTCGCTGGGTTGTGCCTCTGGCCTGTGGGGCCTCCCAGCAGAACCGGCCCTCTCCCTCTGGCACACCTCCCCGCCTGCCTCCAAAGGCCGTTTTGGAAGGGCCGGCTGTTCCCGCAAATCGCGCACACTGCTCTGAAACCCGGGAGAAAAGTGCTTTGGGGTGGTCCTCTCTCCGGGCCCATGGCCCCGAGCCTGGGGACCAGCTCGGGGGTCCACACTCCCAGGCCAAGGCCCAACTCCCCAACTCCATGCACACGTCTGTTCCTGCCCCCTGCCCCTTCAGAGAGCTCGGCTGAGCCAGAGTCTGTCAGGCAGCTCCCTGGCAGCCCCAGCAGCTCCGCCTGGGTGGGAAGAGGCAGAGCCGACCTAGGATCACAGTGGGCCTCTTGCTCTCCCTGCTCCCCTGAGGCAGCTGGGGCAAAGACGGCTTGGGCATCCACCCCGTTGCTCTCCCCTCTTCCCTCTGCCAGAAGGCTCTGCCTCCTGGGACGTTGCAGTGTGGAGACAGCCCCTGCCAGCACACACCTTCCCACCCAGTAGGCCTCAGCTGAGGCCTAGGCCCAGGGGAAAGGCCCTAGCGGGGCTGAGTTGGGGTAGCTGCCCGTGCATGTCTGGACACACTCCCCTGCAGCCTGCCCCTTCGTGGGGCAGTAGCCCTGGACGCCAGGAAGGCCTGGGCAAGGCTGGCCAAGGGCAGGGGCCTCGCTGGGTTGTGCCTCTGGCCTGTGGGGCCCTCCCAGCAGAACCGGCCCTCTCCCTCTGGCACACCTCCCCGCCTGCCTCCAAAGGCCGTTTTGGAAGCACTCTGGCCGGCTGTTCCCGCAAATCGCGCACACTGCTCTGAAACCCGGGAGAAAAGTGCTTTGGGGTGGTCCTCTCTCCGGGCCCATGGCCCCGAGCCTGGGGACCAGCTCGGGGGTCCACACTCCCAGGCCAAGGCCCAACTCCATGCACACGTCTGTTCCTGCCCCCTGCCCCTTCAGAGAGCTCGGCTGAGCCAGTGTCTGTCAGGCAGCTCCCTGGCAGCCCCAGCAGCTCCGCCTGGGTGGGAAGAGGCAGAGCCGACCTAGGATCACAGTGGGCCTCTTGCTCTCCCTGCTCCCCTGAGGCAGCTGGGGCAAAGACGGCTTGGGCATCCACCCCGTTGCTCCCCTCTTCCCTCTGCCAGAAGGCTCTGCCTCCTGGGACGTTGCAGTGTGGAGACAGCCCCTGCCAGCACCTTCCCACCCAGTAGGCCTCAGCTGAGGCCTAGGCCCAGGGGAAAGGCCCTAGCGGGGCTGAGTTGGGGTAGCTGCCCGTGCATGTCTGGACACACTCCCTGCAGCCTGCCCCTTCGTGGGGCAGTAGCCCTGGACGCCAGGAAGGCCTGGGCAAGGCTGGCCAAGGGCAGGGGCCTCGCTGGGTTGTGCCTCTGGCCTGTGGGGCCTCCCAGCAGAACCGGCCCTCTCCCTCTGGCACACCTCCCCGCCTGCCTCCAAAGGCCGTTTTGGAAGCACTCTGGCGGCTGTTCCCGCAAATCGCGCACACTGCTCTGAAACCCGGGAGAAAAAGTGCTTTGGGGTGGTCCTCTCTCCGGGCCCATGGCCCCGAGCCTGGGGACCAGCTCGGGGGTCCACACTCCCAGGCCAAGGCCCAACTCCATGCACACGTCTGTTCCTGCCCCCCCTGCCCCTTCAGAGAGCTCGGCTGAGCCAGAGTCTGTCAGGCAGCTCCCTGGCAGCCCCAGCAGCTCCGCCTGGGTGGGAAGAGGCAGAGCCGACCTAGGATCACAGTGGGCCTCTTGCTCTCCCTGCTCCCCTGAGGCAGCTGGGGCAAAGACGGCTTGGGCATCCACCCCGTTGCTCCCCTCTTCCCTCTGCCAGAAGGCTCTGCCTCCTGGGACGTTGCAGTGTGGAGACAGCCCCTGCCAGCACCTTCCCACCCAGTAGGCCTCAGCTGAGGCCTAGGCCCAGGGGAAAGGCCCTAGCGGGGCTGAGTTGGGGTAGCTGCCCGTGCAGTCTGGACACACTCCCTGCAGCCTGCCCCTTCGTGGGGCAGTAGCCCTGGACGCCAGGAAGGCCTGGGCAAGGCTGGCCAAGGGCAGGGGCCTCGCTGGGTTGTGCCTCTGGCCTGTGGGGCCTCCCAGCAGAACCGGCCCTCTCCCTCTGGCACACCTCCCCGCCTGCCTCCAAAGGCCGTTTTGGAAGCACTCTGGCCGGCTGTTCCCGCAAATCGCGCACACTGCTCTGAAACCCGGGAGAAAAAAGTGCTTTGGGGTGGTCCTCTCTCCGGGCCCATGGCCCCGAGCCTGGGGACCAGCTCGGGGGTCCACACTCCCAGGCCAAGGCCCAACTCCATGCACACGTCTGTTCCTGCCCCCTGCCCCTTCAGAGAGCTCGGCTGAGCCAGAGTCTGTCAGGCAGCTCCCTGGCAGCCCCAGCAGCTCCGCCTGGGTGGGAAGAGGCAGAGCCGACCTAGGATCACAGTGGGCCTCTTGCTCTCTCCTGCTCCCCTGAGGCAGCTGGGGCAAAGACGGCTTGGGCATCCACCCCGTTGCTCCCCTCTTCCCTCTGCCAGAAGGCTCTGCCTCCTGGGACGTTGCAGTGTGGAGACAGCCCCTGCCAGCACCTTCCCACCCAGTAGGCCTCAGCTGAGGCCTAGGCCCAGGGGAAAGGCCCTAGCGGGGCTGAGTTGGGGTAGCTGCCCGTGCATGTCTGGACACACTCCCTGCAGCCTGCCCCTTCGTGGGGCAGTAGCCCTGGACGCCAGGAAGGCCTGGGCAAGGCTGGCCAAGGGCAGGGGCCTCGCTGGGTTGTGCCTCTGGCCTGTGGGGCCTCCCAGCAGAACCGGCCCTCTCCCTCTGGCACACCTCCCCGCCTGCCTCCAAAGGCCGTTTTGGAAGCACTCTGGCCGGCTGTTCCCGCAAATCGCGCACACTGCTCTGAAACCCGGGAGAGAAAAGTGCTTTGGGGTGGTCCTCTCTCCGGGCCCATGGCCCCGAGCCTGGGGACCAGCTCGGGGGTCCACACTCCCAGGCCAAGGCCCAACTCCATGCACACGTCTGTTCCTGCCCCCTGCCCCTTCAGAGAGCTCGGCTGAGCCAGAGTCTGTCAGGCAGCTCCCTGGCAGCCCCAGCAGCTCCCGCCTGGGTGGGAAGAGGCAGAGCCGACCTAGGATCACAGTGGGCCTCTTGCTCTCCCTGCTCCCCTGAGGCAGCTGGGGCAAAGACGGCTTGGGCATCCACCCCGTTGCTCCCCTCTTCCCTCTGCCAGAAGGCTCTGCCTCCTGGGACGTTGCAGCCGGCCAAGCCCCCAAAACCCAGAAAGTTTTTTTCCCCTTTCGGCCCTGGCCAAGCTGGGACCCCGGGGGCCCCCCCACATCCGCCGGGTAAAGGCAACCGCCTTCCAGGGGGCCCTTGCCCCCCGCTCCCCGGGAGCGGGGGAAAACCCCGGGGCACCCCCGGCTCCCCTTTTGAGAGGCCCCCCTTTGGGGGACTTTGCTTTGGGGCGCCCCTGGCATTTCCCCCGAGGCTGCTCCCCTCCCCCCAAAGGGCCAGGGCGGGTTCATGGCCCGTGCAGTTGGAACACCCCTCCCAGCCCCCCCTTTGGGGGGCAGTAGCCTAGCCGGGAAGGGCCCGGGGGCGGCTGGGGGCAGGGCCCTGCGGGGTTTTGGCATCGGGACGGGGGGCCCCCCCGCAGAACGGCCCCCCTTTGGCAGCCCCCCGCCTGCCCCCCCTTTTGGCCTCTGGCCGGGCCCCGCAAACGGCCCTCCCTCTAAACCCGGGGGGAAAAAGGGCTTTGGGGGGCCTTTTCCCGGGGCCGGGCCGACCGGGCACGGGGGGCCCCAATCCCGGAAGGAATCTGGTCTTTCCCCCCCCCTGCCCCCGGGCCGGCTGGCCAATCGCGGGCCACCCCCGGGCCCCCCGGCCTCCCCCGGGGGGAAGAGGCGGCGCCCAGGTCCGGGGGCCCCTTTTGCCCCGCCCCTGGGCATGGGGAAAGGGGGGGTTTGGGATCCCCCCCTTTCCCCCCTCTTCCCTCTCCGAAGGCCGCTTGGGAGGCTTTGGGAAACACCCCTGCCCCCTTTCCCCCAGGGGCCCTCCGGGGCCCTGGCCCCAGGGGGAGGGGCCCGGGGGGGGGCATTTCGGTGCCTGCTGGGAAAACCCGGGCCCCCCCTTCGGGGGGTGCCCGGGCCCCAAAAAACCGGGGCAAGGGGGCAAGGGGGGGCCCCCGTGGGGGGGGCCGGGCCTTGGGTCCTCCCAGCGCCGGCCCCCCCCGGGGGCCCCCCGTCCCTGGGTTTTTAAGAACGGCCCCTTTGCAAACCCCCTGCCCCAAACCTAAAAAAATTCTTTGGGGGGGTCCCCCCCCGGGGCCCAGGGCCAAAGGGGGGAAGCTGGGGTCCCACTCCCGGGCCAAGCCCCCCCCGACACGCGTTTCCCCTCCAAAAGGGGCCAAAACTACCAAGTTTTCCGCCCCCGGGGCACCCCAGGCCCCGGGGGGGAAAAAGGGGCGGGGCCCCCCTGGACCGGGGCCCGCTCCCCTGTTGAGGCAGGGGGAAAAGGCCTTGGGTTCCCCCTTGCTCCCCTTCCCCTGCCCAAACCCCCCTTTTGGGGGACCGGGGGGCCCCCCCTTGCCGATTTCCCCCCCAGTAGGCCCATTTTTGGGGCCTCCCAAGAGGCCCTAGGGGGCGGGCGGGGGGGGCCCCGGGCTGCCCCCCTTTGCGCCCCCCCTTTGGGGGGCAATCCGGGCGCCAAACCGGGGCGGTCCGGGCGGGCCCCGTGGGGGTTGGCCGGGGGGGCCCCCGCAGAACCGCCCTCTTCCCTCTGGCACACCTCCCCGCCTGCCGCCAAAGGCCGGTTTTTGGAAGCACTCTGCTGGCCTGCTGTTCCCGCAAATCGCGCACACTGCTCTGAAACCCCGGGAGAAAAGTGCTTTGGGGTGTTCCTCTCTCCGGCCCATGGCCCGAGCCTGGGGACCAGCGTCGGGGGTCCACATCCTACAGGCCAAGTCCCACTCCATCACACGGTCTGTTCTGCCCCGTCCGCCTTCAGAGAGCTCGGCTGAGCCAGAAGTCTGTCAGGCAGCTTCCCCTGGCAGCCCCAGCAGCTCCGCCTGTGGTGGGAAGAAGGGCAGTCCGACCTAGGATCACAGTGGGCCTCTCTTGCTCTCCCTTGCTTCCCCTGAGGCAGCTGGGCAAAGACGGCTTGGGCCATCCACCCGTTGCTCCCCTACTTCCCTCTGCCAGAAGGCTCTGCCCCCCCTGGGACGTTGCAGTGTGGAGACAGCCCCTGCCAGCACCTTCCCACCCAGTAGGCCTCAGATGCCTGAGGCCTAGGCCCAGGGGAAAGGCCCTAGCGGGGCTGAGTTGGGGTAGCTGCCCGTGCTGTCGTGGACACACTCCCTGCAGCCTGCCCCTTCGTGGGGCAGTAGCCCTGGACGCCAGGATAGGCCTGGGCAAGGCTGGCCAAGGGCAGGGGCCTCGCTGGGTTGTGCCTCTGGCCTGTGGGGCCTCCCAGCAGAACCGGCCCTCCTCCCTCTGGCACACCTCCCCCGCCTGCCTCCAAAGGCCGTTTTGGAAGCACTCATGGGCCGGCGTTTCCCGCAATACGCACGCATCACTGCTCTGAAACCCGGGAGAAAAAGTGCTTTGGGGTGGTCCTCCTCTCCGGGAGGGCCCATGTCCCCCGATGGTCTTGGGGACCAGCTCGGGGGTCCACACTCCCAGGCCCAAGCCCACACTTTTCATGACACGACTCTGTTCCTGCCCCCTGCCCCTTTCAGAGAGCTCGCTGAGCCATAGTCCTGTCAGGCAGCTCACCTGGGCAGCAGCCCCAGCAAGCGCCGCCCCCCTGGGTGGGGCAAGAGGCAGAGGCCGACCTAGGATCAAAGTGGGCCACTATTGTGCGCTCTCCTGCTCCCCTGAAGCAGCTTGGGCAAGACAAAAGACGGCTCAGGGCAAAAAAACCACCCCGTTGCCTCCCCGCTTCCTCTGCCAGGGGCTCTGCCTCTCCTGGGGACGAAATTTGCAGTGTGGAGATGACAGCCCCGTGCCAGGCACCGTTCCTCACCCAGTAGGCCTCCAGCTGAGCCTTAAGCCCTAGGGGGAAAAATTCCTCCCTAGCGGGGTGCCTGAGTTGGGGTAGCTGCCCGTGACATGGTCTGGACACACTCACCTGCAGCCCGTGCCCCTTCGTGGGGCAGTAGTAGCCCTGGACGCCAGGATCGGAACTGGGCTGGACTGGCCAAGGGCAGGGGCCTCGCTGGGTATGGTGTGCCTCTGGGCCGGTGTGGGCCGCGCCTCCCAGCAGAACCGGCCCTGAGGGGCCCTCTCCCTATATGCACACCTGCCCCGCACTTCGCCTCCAAAGGCTCGTTTGGAAGCACTCACTCTGCACGGCTGTTTCCCGCATGCAGATCGCGCACAACTGCACTGAAACCCGGGAGAGGGAAAAGTGCTTTGGGTGTGTGGTCCCTCTCTCCGGGCCCATTGACCCCCGATCCTGGGGACCAGCTCGGGGGTCCACACTTCCCAGGCCAAGGGCCCAACTCGCCATGCACACGTCTGTTCCTGCCCCCTGGACACACTTCAGAGAGCTCGGCATGACGCCAGAGTTCTGCCATGCAGCTCCTGGCAGGCCACAGCAGCTCCGCCTCGGGTGGGAAGATTGCCAGAGCCGACCTAGGAATCACAGTGGGCCTCTTGCTCACCCTTCTCCCCTTGATGCAGCTGGGGCAAAGCACGGCTTGGTGCATTCCATCCCACGCCCGTTGCTTGCTTCCCCTCTTCCCTCCGAAAAGTGCTTTGGGGTGGTCCTCTCTCCGGGCCCATGGCCCCGAGCCTGGGGACCAGCTCGGGGGTCCACACTCCCAGGCCAAGGCCCAACTCCATGCACACGTCTGTTCCTGCCCCCTGCCCCTTCAGAGAGCTCGGCTGAGCCAGAGTCTGTCAGGCAGCTCCCTGGCAGCCCCAGCAGCTCCGCCTGGGTGGTGGGAAGAGGCAGAGCCGACCTAGGATCACAGTGGGCCTCTTGCTCTCCCTGCTCCCCTGAGGCAGCTGGGGCAAAGACGGCTTGGGCATCCACCCCGTTGCTCCCCTCTTCCCTCTGCCAGAAGGCTCTGCCTCCTGGGACGTTGCAGTGTGGAGACAGCCCCTGCCAGCACCTTCCCACCCAGTAGGCCTCAGCTGAGGCCTAGGCCCAGGGGAAAGGCCCTAGCGGGGCTGAGTTGGGGTAGCTGCCCGTGCATGTCTGGACACACTCCCTGCAGCCTGCCCCTTCGTGGGGCAGTAGCCCTGGACGCCAGGAAGGCCTGGGCAAGGCTGGCCAAGGGCAGGGGCCTCGCTGGGTTGTGCCTCTGGCCTGTGGGGCCCTCCCAGCAGAACCGGCCCTCTCCCTCTGGCACACCTCCCCGCCTGCCTCCAAAGGCCGTTTTGGAAGCACTCTGGCCGGCTGTTCCCGCAAATCGCGCACACTGCTCTGAAACCCGGGAGAAAAGTGCTTTGGGGTGGTCCTCTCTCCGGGCCCATGGCCCCGAGCCTGGGGACCAGCTCGGGGGGTCCACACTCCCAGGCCAAGGCCCAACTCCATGCACACGTCTGTTCCTGCCCCCTGCCCCTTCAGAGAGCTCGGCTGAGCCAGAGTCTGTCAGGCAGCTCCCTGGCAGCCCAGCAGCTCCGCCTGGGTGGGAAGAGGCAGAGCCGACCTAGGATCACAGTGGGCCTCTTGCTCTCCCCTGCTCCCCTGAGGCAGCTGGGGCAAAGACGGCTTGGGCATCCACCCCGTTGCTCCCCTCTTCCCTCTGCCAGAAGGCTCTGCCTCCCTGGGACGTTGCAGTGTGGAGACAGCCCCTGCCAGCCAGCACCTTCCCACCCAGTAGGCCTCAGCTGAGGCCTAGGCCCAGGGGAAAGGCCCTAGCGGGGCTGAGTTGGGGTAGCTGCCCGTGCATGCATGTCTGGACACACTCCCTGCAGCCTGCCCCTTCGTGGGGCAGTAGCCCTGCCCTGGACGCCAGGAAGGCCTGGGCAAGGCTGGCCAAGGGCAGGGGCCTCGCTGGGTTGTGCCTCTGGCCTGTGGGGCCTCCCAGCAGAACCCGGCCCTCTCCCTCTGGCACACCTCCCCGCCTGCCTCCAAAGGCTTTTGGAAGCACTCTGGCCGGCTGTTCCCCCGCAAATCGCGCACACTGCTCTGAAACCCGGGAGAAAAAAGTGCTTTGGGGTGGTGGTCCTCTCTCCGGGCCCCCATGGCCCCGAGCCTGGGGACCAGCTCGGGGGTCCACACTCCCAGGCCAAGGCCCAACTCCATGCACACGTCTGTTCCTGCCCCCTGCCCCTTCAGAGAGCTCGGCTGGCTGAGCCAGAGTCTGTCAGGCAGCTCCTCCCTGGCAGCCCCAGCAGCTCCGCCTGGGTGGGAAGAGGCAGAGCCGACCTAGGATCACAGTGGGCCTCTTGCTCTCCCTGCTCCCCTGAGGCAGCTGGGGCAAAGACGGCTTGGGCATCCACCCGTTGCTCCCCTCTTCCCTCTGCCAGAAGGCTCTGCCTCCTGGGACGTTGCAGTGTGGAGACAGCCCCTGCCAGCACCTTCCCACCCAGTAGGCCTCAGCTGAGGCCTAGGCCCAGGGGAAAGGCCCTAGCGGGGCTGAGTTGGGGTAGCTGCCCGTGCATGTCTGGACACACTCCCTGCAGCCTGCCCCTTCGTGGGGCAGTAGCCCTGGACGCCAGGAAGGCCTGGGCAAGGCTGGCCAAGGGCAGGGGCCTCGCTGGGCTGGGTTGTGCCTCTGGCCTGTGGGGCCTCCCAGCAGAACCGGCCCTCTCCCTCTGGCACACCTCCCCCCTGCCTCCAAAAGGCCGTTTTGGAAGCACTCTGGCCGGCTGTTCCCGCAAATCGCGCACACTGCTCTGAAACCCGGGAGAAAAGTGCTTTGGGGTGGTCCTCTCTCCGGGGCCCATGGCCCCGAGCCTGGGGACCAGCTCGGGGGTCCACACTCCCAGGCCAAGGCCCAACTCCATGCACACGTCTGTTCCTGCCCCCCCCCCTGCCCCTTCAGAGAGCTCGGCTGAGCCAGAGTCTGTCAGGCAGCTCCCTGGCAGCCCCAGCAGCTCCGCCTGGGTGGGAAGAGGCAGAGCCGACCTAGGATCACAGTGGGCCTCTTGCTCTCCCTGCTCCCCTGAGGCAGCTGGGGCAAAGACGGCTTGGGCATCCACCCCGTTGCTCCCCTCTTCCCTCTGCCAGAAGGCTCTGCCTCCTGGGACGTTGCAGTGTGGAGACAGCCCCTGCCAGCACCTTCCCACCCAGTAGGCCTCAGCTGAGGCCTAGGCCCAGGGGAAAGGCCCTAGCGGGGCTGAGTTGGGGTAGCTGCCCGTGCATGTCTGGACACACTCCCTGCAGCCTGCCCCTTCGTGGGGCAGTAGCCCTGGACGCCAGGAAGGCCTGGGCAAGGCTGGCCAAGGGCAGGGGCCTCGCTGGGTTGTGCCTCTGGCCTGTGGGGGCCTCCCAGCAGAACCGGCCCTCTCCCTCTGGCACACCTCCCCGCCTGCCTCCAAAGGCCGTTTTTTTGGAAGCACTCTGGCCGGCTGTTCCCGCAAATCGCGCACACTGCTCTGAAACCCGGGAGAAAAGTGCTTTGGGGTGGTCCTCTCTCCGGGCCCATGGCCCCGAGCCTGGGGACCAGCTCGGGGGTCCACACTCCCAGGCCAAGGCCCAACTCCATGCACACGTCTGTTCCTGCCCCCCCTGCCCCTTCAGAGAGCTCGGCTGAGCCAGAGTCTGTCAGGCAGCTCCCTGGCAGCCCCAGCAGCTCCGCCTGGGTGGGAAGAGGCAGAGCCGACCTAGGATCACAGTGGGCCTCTTGCTCTCCCTGCTCCCCTGAGGCAGCTGGGGCAAAGACGGCTTGGGCATCCACCCCGTTGCTCCCCTCTTCCCTCTGCCAGAAGGCTCTGCCTCCTGGGACGTTGCAGTGTGGAGACAGCCCCTGCCAGCACCTTCCCACCCAGTAGGCCTCAGCTGAGGCCTAGGCCCAGGGGAAAGGCCCTAGCGGGGCTGAGTTGGGGTAGCTGCCCGTGCATGTCTGGACACACTCCCTGCAGCCTGCCCCTTCGTGGGGCAGTAGCCCTGGACGCCAGGAAGGCCTGGGCAAGGCTGGCCAAGGGGAGGGGCCTCGCTGGGTTGTGCCTCTGGCCTGTGGGGCCTCCCAGCAGAACCGGCCCTCTCCCTCTGGCACACCTCCCCGCCTGCCTCCAAAGGCCGTTTTGGAAGCACTCTGGCCGGCTGTTCCCGCAAATCGCGCACACTGCTCTGAAACCCGGGAGAAAAGTGCTTTGGGGTGGTCCTCTCTCCGGGCCCATGGCCCCGAGCCTGGGGACCAGCTCGGGGGTCCACACTCCCAGGCCAAGGCCCAACTCCATGCACACGTCTGTTCCTGCCCCCTGCCCCTTCAGAGAGCTCGGCTGAGCCAGAGTCTGTCAGGCAGCTCCCTGGCAGCCCCAGCAGCTCCGCCTGGGTGGGAAGAGGCAGAGCCGACCTAGGATCACAGTGGGCCTCTTGCTCTCCCTGCTCCCCTGAGGCAGCTGGGGCAAAGACGGCTTGGGCATCCACCCCGTTGCTCCCCTCTTCCCTCTGCCAGAAGGCTCTGCCTCCTGGGACGTTGCAGTGTGGAGACAGCCCCTGCCAGCACCTTCCCACCCAGTAGGCCTCAGCTGAGGCCTAGGCCCAGGGGAAAGGCCCTAGCGGGGCTGAGTTGGGGTAGCTGCCCGTGCATGTCTGGACACACTCCCTGCAGCCTGCCCCTTCGTGGGGCAGTAGCCCTGGACGCCAGGAAGGCCTGGGCAAGGCTGGCCAAGGGCAGGGGCCTCGCTGGGTTGTGCCTCTGGCCTGTGGGGCCTCCCAGCAGAACCGGCCCTCTCCCTCTGGCACACCTCCCCGCCTGCCTCCAAAGGCCGTTTTGGAAGCACACTCGGGTGGCCGGCTGTTCCCGCAAATCGCGCACACTGCTCTGAAACCCCGGGAGAAAAGTGCTTTGGGGTGGTCCTCTCTCCGGGCCCATGGCCCCGAGCCTGGGGACCAGCTCGGGGGTCCACACTCCCAGGCCAAGGCCCAACTCCATGCACACGTCTGTTCCTGCCCCCTGCCCCTTCAGAGAGCTCGGCTGAGCCAGAGTCTGTCAGGCAGCTCCCTGGCAGCCCCAGCAGCTCCGCCTGGGTGGGAAGAGGCAGAGCCGACCTAGGATCACAGTGGGCCTCTTGCTCTCCCTGCTCCCCTGAGGCAGCTGGGGCAAAGACGGCTTGGGCATCCACCCCGTTGCTCCCCTCTTCCCTCTGCCAGAAGGCTCTGCCTCCTGGGACGTTGCAGTGTGGAGACAGCCCCTGCCAGCACCTTCCCACCCAGTAGGCCTCAGCTGAGGCCTAGGCCCAGGGGAAAGGCCCTAGCGGGGCTGAGTTGGGGTAGCTGCCCGTGCATGTCTGGACACACTCCCTGCAGCCTGCCCCTTCGTGGGGCAGTAGCCCTGGACGCCAGGAAGGCCTGGGCAGGCTGGCCAAGGGCAGGGGCCTCGCTGGGTTGTGCCTCTGGCCTGTGGGGCCTCCCAGCAGAACCGGCCCTCTCCCTCTGGCACACCTCCCCGCCTGCCTCCAAAGGCCGTTTTGGAAGCACTCTGGCCGGCTGTTCCCGCAAATCGCGCACACTGCTCTGAAACCCGGGAGAAAAGTGCTTTGGGGTGGTCCTCTCTCCGGGCCCATGGCCCCGAGCCTGGGGACCAGCTCGGGGGTCCACACTCCCAGGCCAAGGCCCAACTCCATGCACACGTCTGTTCCTGCCCCCTGCCCCTTCAGAGAGCTCGGCTGAGCCAGAGTCTGTCAGGCAGCTCCCTGGCAGCCCCTCAGCCATGGGCCTGGTGAAGAGGCAGCAGCCGACCTAGGAAATCACAGTGGGCCGCTCTTGCTCTCCCTGCTCCCCTGGAGGTAAGGCTGGGGCTAAAGACGGCCTAGGGCATACCACCACCCGTTGATCTCCCTCTTTCCCTCTCTGACAGAAGAGCTCTCTGCCTCCTGGGACGTTGCAGTGAGGATGACAGCCCCCCTGTGCCAGCAACCTTGCCCTATCCCAGTAGGCACTCCAGATGAGGCATGGGCCCAGGGGAAAGGCCCTAAGGGGGGCTGAAGTTGGGGTAGCTCCCCGTGCATGTCTGGGGGAACACACTCCCAGCAGCCTGCCCTTTCGTGGGGCAGTAGCCATGGACGCCAGGAAGGGCCTCGGGGCAAGCCTGGCCAAGGGCAGGGGCATCGATGGGGTGGTTGTGCTCTGGCCTGTGGGGCCTCCCAGAAGAACGGGCCCTCTCCCTCTGGCAGAACTCCCCGCGCCTCCAAAGGGGCCGTTTTGGAAGCACTTGGCCTGGGTGTTCCCGCAACCTCCCCGCCTGCCCTCCAAAGGCCGTTTTGGAAGCACTCCGCCGGCTGTTCCCCGCAAATCGCGCACAACTGCTCTGAAACCCGGAGAAAGCCTTGGGGTCT
>JAJLRB010002827.1:0-12644 GCA_020976825.1 Odocoileus hemionus | reverse complement strand
GCCTACGTCTTGAGTCTAAGCCAGGGAATCAGCTCTCATCTCGAGGCAATTTGGGGTACACGGAGCAGTCCTCGAGTTGCTCTGCTGAACTTGGTACTCCTCTAGACTTGGCCCGTTGTTCTCGGGGAACCTCTGGAGTTGCCTAAAGGGAGTGTCAAGACTTATGCAGTCGCGTTTTGATGGGAACCGGTGGGATGGCTCTGAGTCAATATGCAGGAAGGGTGAGGCGCGGCCAGTCTTACTCGAGATTAAAGAAGAAATTTAGGGGCGCCATGGTAAAGCTCTCTTCGCAATGCTGAGGTTTAGAGCGATCAGTGTCCTCTCTTACACTTGATGACAGTGTTTCACTCAAGGCGGGACTAGTCTTCATTAAGAACATCCATCTTAGAGCAATGTTGAGCTGACTTCTGACAGTTTTTTCAAGGGGCGTGCAGCCAAGTAATTGCTACTGCATGCAGTGCATGGAGCGCACTCGTGAAGCTGCTCATTCTCGCTTGGAGGGGGAAGTCTCTTAGTTTTGTTTACTTCATCGGCAAGTAATGCGGACGGAACCTGTAGGGTAGGACTATCTCGACAATTACGGCAGGGGATGGAATACCCTTACGAAACCTTCAGGTGGTTTTGAATTCTACAACGAAGTCAATGGAGTCTCTAGCTCGAGTTTATGAGCGGACAACTACATTAGTCCTCCCTAGTCTGAGGCTTGAAGCATGGTCAAAAGTGGGACGCTCTAACTTGCGTCTTCGAGGTGGAGTACCGGAGAGCCGAGGTGCCCTTTCTCAGTAGCCACAGAGGGAGTACTGGGATTTCTTGATCAATGTTTCAAGGAGGGAGTACAGTCGTCCTGTCGAAATTTACAGAGACACAGGTCTGAGAGACTCTGCGTGCCTTCCCAGGGGTGGATTCCAGCAGGCTATCGCTGACATTCAATCCGTCGAGAGAGGCGGGTCAGGCAGCGACACTAGGTGCTTTACTCTAGGAGCCTCCACGAGTTGGTTGGCAAGAGAAATCGCTTCTTTATTCATCATTCTGAGTGCAGGTGAAAGACTAAACAGTAATTCAAGCCACAGCATGTAGGAAACTCGCGCCCTCACATTCAGCGAGTCAGGGCCAACTTTCTAGTCGATGTATATGCCGCAAAATGAGGACACGACAATAGACCTCGAGTGGATACACGTAAACTCCCTCGCGTTATATATCCTGATTGTGCTGGAGGGGGGTGAGGGAGGAGGGTGGGAACCGAGAGGGGGGGAGGGGTTGGGGGGAGTATAGAAGCACATTTCCTACATGTGAGGGGGAACGCTAGTAGAGAAAGAATGTGAGCCTACAAGTTCTTAGAGTCTAAGCCCGGTTGTAATTCAATCCAGCGTCTATCAGTCTCGAGGCAGATATAGGGTACAAGCTACGGAGACACGGTACCAATTCCGAGGTTTGTGCTACTGCATGATACTATTGGGTGACGTAGCGTCCATCGGCAGTGGTCTCGAATAAGTGCACACGGTTAGGTTAACATATCCGGTACATCCGTCTTGAGGTAGCGTCCATTTAAAGAGGAGGAGCGAAGGGCGCTATCTAGGTGCGTGAATTGATGGGGAACACTAGAGGATGGCTTCTGGAGTCAATGATTGCAGGGGAGAGAGCGGACGGCGGTGCCTTCTATCTCGAGTTTATCGATTTTGGGGGCCCATGGAGCTCCTTCACCTTTCAGCGATGGCTGGTGTGGACCTCAGGGGGTCCCTCTCTACTTGTGAAACAGTGTTTTTGCGGACTGTCTCGACATCCATCAAGCAAAGTCGTGAGGCTTCCTGACATGTTTAGGGGCTCACGGAATTGCTCTGCATGCAGTGCAGGGGAATCGGCTCCCAGCCTCATCTCGCTTGTCAGGGTGAAGTCTTTATTCCCGGTTTTTCTCGAGTTGCGGCGACGGGGATCCCTGGGGTAATCATTCTCCGACTTCGGACGGGGGATGGCCCTTCAAAGCCCTCGTGTTGTGTTGATTCAAACGAAGTCAGGACTCCTGTCGAGTTTTACGAGGGACACCTCACAGGAGTCTCTTCGAGGGGCTTGGCAGGGCAAAAAGGGACGCTTCTCGAGGTGAGTCGGGAGACCCAGGGGTTCCCTTTCCAGTTAGCCACAGGGGATATACTGGGAATTCCTGTCAATGTTCAAGAGGAGTCAGGCGACGTCCAGTCAATTAATTTTGAAAAAAGCAGTTGAGCTCTGCGTGCCTTTCTCGAGGTGTCAGAGGAATGTGAGGGCATTCCGTCGAAAAGGAAAGAGTTCGGGGGGGACCTAGGGCTTTCTCTAGGGACTCTCTCTCCACAGGTGGGCGCAAACTAGGTTGCAGACATCCCTTCACCTTGTGTGTGAGATGAAAGACTAGACTGTATTCAAGCCACTGCAAAGGAAACACCCCAGGGGCCTCCTTTCGAGTCAGGGCTTCTCGGTGTTATATGCCCATTGAGGCAGCAATCTCAGGGTCCCCTCCCTCATACCTATTGCTGAGAAGAAGCCTCCTCTTGAGGGGCTTGTGGAAAAAGGTGGCCTACGGTCTTGAGTCCTAAGCCAGGGAATCAGCTCTCATTTTTCATCTCGAGGCAATTTGGGGTACACGGGAGCAAGTCCTCGAGAGTTGCTCTGCTTGAACTTGGTACCCTCTAGACTTGGCCCGTTGTTCTCTCGGGGAACCTCTGGAGTTGCCTAAAGGGGGTAGTCAAGGGGAACTCAGGTCGTGTGGGTTTTACGATGGGGGGGGAAATAAAAAAAAAAAAACGGGGGCATGGGCTCTGTGAGTCAATGCCAGGGGGGAAGTCGGGGCCCTCATCTCTTGAGGGTTGATTTGGGGCCCATGGAGGACTCCTTCACGATGCTGGTGTGACCTCAGGGTCCCTCTCTCACTTGTGACAGTGTTTTTTGCGGGGGGGGGACACTGTTTCTCGACATCCATCAAGCAAAGTTCGAGGCTCCTGGGGAACAATGAACATTTTTTCAGGGGTGCTCACGGGAATTGCCTCTGGCATTGCAGTTAGCAGGGAATCGGGCCCTCATCTCTCGCTTGGAGGGGGAAGTCTCATTATGGTTTTTTTCTCTTCTTTTCGTTTCTCGTTTTTTCTCGAGTAGCGGCGGGGGACCCTGGGGGTAACATTCTGCGACTTACGGCGGGGATGGCCCTATCCAAATCCCCTCGTGTTTGTATCAAAATCAAAAAAACGAAGTCCCCAGGACTTTTTTCCTGTCGAGTTACGAGGGGGGGGAACACCAAAAACCTCAGGGAGTCTCTTCATTCTCTTCAGGGGGGGGTCCTTCGAGCTTGCAGGGCAAAAGGGGGCGGCTTTTTTCTCTCGAGGGTGAGTCGGGAGGGGGACCCAGGGTTTCCTTTTCCAGGTAGCCACAGGGGATACTGGGATTCCTTCACTGTCAATGTTCAAGGGGGGGGAGGAGTCAGGGGGGGGGGGCTCCGTCAAATTTTTTGAAGAAAGCAGTGAGCTCTGCCTGCGTTTTGCCTCTCTCTCGGGTCAAGGTGTCAGAGGCATGTGAGGGATGGCATTTCCGTCGAAAGGAGTCGGGGGACCTAGGGCGGGTCGGCTAGTTACGGTGGGGCCTAGGGCACTCCTTCTCCACAGGTGGTGCATTGAAGTGTGACCAATCCCTTCAACTTGTGAGATGTCAAAGACTAGGGACTGTATTCAACAAGCCAACTACTTGCAAAGAAGCAGGAAAAGAAGAGAGAAATCCGGCCCTCCTTTTAAATCCTTTCGAGTCGGCAGTCAGGGCTTCTCGGTGTAATATAGGCCCATTTGACATATGGAGGCAAGCAATCTCAGGGGTCCCCTCCCTTCCCCTCCCTCCAACCCTATTGCTGATAGGGAAGCCTCCTCTTGGGAGGGGGGCTTGTGGAAAAGGTCGGGGGCTAAGTACGTCTTTGGGAGTCTAAGCCAGGGAATTTTTAGCTCCTCATCTACGAGGCAATTTGGGGGGTTACACGGAGGCAGGTAAATCCTCGAGTTGCTCGTGCTGGGAACTTGGTACTCCACTTAGGGGAAACTATGGCCGCGCGTTGTTCGCGGGGAATAAAAACCTCTGGGAATGTTTGCCTGAAAGGGAGTTCAGAAGCCTCAGGTTTCGTTTTTTGGTTGCGGGGAAACGGGGGATGGGCTTTCTTGGGAGGTCAATATGCAAGGGGGGAAAGCCGGGCCCCTCCATTCTCGGAGTTTGGGAATTTGGTTTTTATCCATGGGATCCATTCCTTCGCGGGATGCTTGATGTGGAACCCTTCCACGGTCCCTCATTTACTTTGTTGGGGACCAGTCGTTTCATTGCGGGGGGGTTGGGCTTGTTTCTAGGGGGTGAATCCATCCATTCAAAGGCAAAAGGGGTCGTTGGCTCCTTGACAAATGTTTTCAGGGAGTGAAAAAAAACTTACGGACTTTGATCTTTGCAATTTGCAGATTTGCAGGGGGCAATTTCGGGGGCCTTCATCTCGGCTATGGGAGGGGAAAAAGGGGGGGCTCCAATGGTTAGTTTTCTTTCCGGGAGTTGCGGCCGGTGGGAGGGGACCTTGGGGTTTACATTTTACTCGGAATTTAAGGGGTGGGTTTTGGGACCCGCGTAAAAACACCGACAGGTGTTTTGTGTCAAACGAAATGTCCACAGGGGGACTCCCTTTTCGAGGTTACGGAAAGGGGGGGGGGGGGGGGGGGGGGGACGTCATAAGGGCGCTCATCTCGTGGAAGTGGCTTTTGGGCAGGGGGGCAAAAAAAAGGGACGGCTTTCTCAGGAGGTGGTGTTTCTTGAGACCCCCAGGGGTCCCCCTTTCCACAGGTGGCCCCCAACGGTATACTGGGTATTGGATTTTCTGTTCCAATGTTTCAAGAGGGAGACTCAGGGTGCTCCGTCAAAATATTTGAAGCAGTTGAAGTCTCAGGCGTGCCTCTTGAGGGAGGTCAAGACAGGGCTTTGGTGGAGGCCTTGATCAGACGGATAACACGCGGAAGTTTCCGGGGGGGGGAACTATGGGGGGCTATCTCTAGTGGGGACGTTTTCCACATACGTGTCTTGTCAAGGTGCACGGGGGGGGGGGGACATCCCCCTTAACGCCATGTGGAGATGAAAAGGACTAGGGGGGGGACAGTTATTTTCACAAGCCACTTGCACAAAGTAAAAAACCCACGGGCCTCCTTTTCGGAGGGTTCAGGGCACTTTCTCTCGGTGGTAAAGTGCTCATTGGAAGCCAGCCAAAATTTTTCCAGGGTTCACTTCCATCATTAAAAAACTTATTTTTGCCTCGACGGAGAAAAAAAAGCTTCTCTACGGAGTGGCTTGGTGGAAATAGAGTGGCCTACGTCTATGGAAGATCATTCAAGACAGGAAATCAGCCTTCTTTCATCCCTCTTTCCCCCGGAGGGTGGCAAAAATCGAAATTTTTTTTTTTTTGAGGGGTTTTTTACACGGAGCCGTCCTCGGCGAGGGTTTTTTTGCGCTGGCGTGGAACTTTGGTATTACTAATCTTTCTAAGGGGGACTTGGGCCCAGTTTTTAGGCTTAAATTTACTCGGCTCTGTAGAAACCTCAGGGAGTTTTCCTAAAAAGGGGGAGTCAGGCCTCATCGACGTCGTGACTTGATGGGGAACGGGGGGATGCTTTGGAGTCAATGCAGGGGAAGCGGGGGCTCATCTCGAGTTGATTTGGGGCCCATGGAGCTCCTTCGCGATGCTGGTGTGACCTCAGGGTCCCTCTCTACTTGTGACAGTGTTTTTGCGGACTGTCTCGACATCCATCAAGCAAGTCGAGGCTCCTGACATGTTTCAGGGGGCTCACGGAATTGCTCTGCATGCAGTGCAGGGGAATCGGGCCTCATCTCGCTTGGAGGGGGAAGTCTCATGGTTTTTCTCGAGTTGCGGCGGGGACCTGGGGTACATTCTCGACTTACGGCGGGGATGGCCCTTCAACCCTCGTGTTTGTTCAACGAAGTCAGGACTCCTGTCGAGTTACGAGGGACACCTCAGGAGTCTCTTCGAGGCTTGGCAGGGCAAAAGGAACGCTTCTCGAGGTGAGTCGGGAGACCCAGGGTCCCTTTCCAGTAGCCACAGGGATACTGGGATTCCTGTCAATGTTCAAGAGGAGTCAGGCTCCGTCAAATTTTGAAGCAGTGAGCTCTGCGTGCCTCTCGAGGTGTCAGAGGCATGTGAGGCATTCCGTCGAAAGGAGTCGGGGACCTAGGGCTTTCTCTAGGGACTCCACAGGTGGTGCAGACATCCCTTCAGCTTGTGAGATGAAAGACTAGACTGTATTCAAGCCACTGCAAGGAAACCCGGCCTCCTTTCGAGTCAGGGCTTCTCGGTGTATATGCCCATTGAGGCAGCAATCTCAGGGTCCCTCCCTCATACCTATTGCTGAGAGAAGCCTCCTCTTGAGGGGCTTGTGGAAAGGTGGCCTACGTCTTGAGTCTAAGCCAGGGAATCAGCTCTCATCTCGAGGCAATTTGGGGTACACGGAGCAGTCCTCGAGTTGCTCTGCTGAACTTGGTACTCCTCTAGACTTGGCCCGTTGTTCTCGGGGAACCTCTGGAGTTGCCTAAAGGGAGTCAAGCCTCAGGTCGTGTTTGATGGGGAACGGGGGATGGCTCTGGAGTCAATGCAGGGGAAGCGGGCCTCATCTCGAGTTGATTTGGGGCCCATGGAGCTCCTTCGCGATGCTGGTGTGACCTCAGGGTCCCTCTCTACTTGTGACAGTGTTTTTGCGGACTGTCTCGACATCCATCAAGCAAGTCGAGGCTCCTGACATGTTTCAGGGGGCTCACGGAATTGCTCTGCATGCAGTGCAGGGGAATCGGGCCTCATCTCGCTTGGAGGGGGAAGTCTCATGGTTTTTCTCGAGTTGCGGCGGGGGACCTGGGGTACATTCTCGACTTACGGCGGGGATGGCCCTTCAACCCTCGTGTTTGGTTCAACGAAGTCAGGACTCCTGTCGAGTTACGAGGGACACCTCAGGAGTCTCTTCGAGGCTTGGCAGGGCAAAAGGAACGCTTCTCGAGGTGAGTCGGGAGACCCAGGGTCCCTTTCCAGTAGCCACAGGGATACTGGGATTCCTGTCAATGTTCAAGAGGAGTCAGGCTCCGTCAAATTTTGAAGCAGTGAGCTCTGCGTGCCTCTCGAGGTGTCAGAGGCATGTGAGGCATTCCGTCGAAAGGAGTCGGGGACCTAGGGCTTTCTCTAGGGACTCCACAGGTGGTGCAGACATCCCTTCACCTTGTGAGATGAAAGACTAGACTGTATTCAAGCCACTGCAAGGAAACCCGGCCTCCTTTCGAGTCAGGGCTTCTCGGTGTATATGCCCATTGAGGCAGCAATCTCAGGGTCCCTCCCTCATACCTATTGCTGAGAGAAGCCTCCTCTTGAGGGGCTTGTGGAAAGGTGGCCTACGTCTTGAGTCTAAGCCAGGGAATCAGCTCTCATCTCGAGGCAATTTGGGGTACACGGAGCAGTCCTCGAGTTGCTCTGCTGAACTTGGTACTCCTCTAGACTTGGCCCGTTGTTCTCGGGGAACCTCTGGAGTTGCCTAAAGGGAGTCAAGCCTCAGGTCGTGTTTGATGGGGAACGGGGGATGGCTCTGGAGTCAATGCAGGGGAAGCGGGGCCTCATCTCGAGTTGATTTGGGGCCCATGGAGCTCCTTCGCGATGCTGGTGTGACCTCAGGGTCCCTCTCTACTTGTGACAGTGTTTTTGCGGACTGTCTCGACATCCATCAAGCAAGTCGAGGCTCCTGACATGTTTCAGGGGGCTCACGGAATTGCTCTGCATGCAGTGCAGGGGAATCGGGCCTCATCTCGCTTGGAGGGGGAAGTCTCATGGTTTTTCTCGAGTTGCGGCGGGGACCTGGGGTACATTCTCGACTTACGGCGGGGATGGCCCTTCAACCCTCGTGTTTGTTCAACGAAGTCAGGACTCCTGTCGAGTTACGAGGGACACCTCAGGAGTCTCTTCGAGGCTTGGCAGGGCAAAAGGGACGCTTCTCGAGGTGAGTCGGGAGACCCAGGGTCCCTTTCCAGTAGCCACAGGGATACTGGGATTCCTGTCAATGTTCAAGAGGAGTCAGGCTCCGTCAAATTTTGAAGCAGTGAGCTCTGCGTGCCTCTCGAGGTGTCAGAGGCATGTGAGGCATTCCGTCGAAAGGAGTCGGGGACCTAGGGCTTTCTCTAGGGACTCCACAGGTGGTGCAGACATCCCTTCACTTGTGAGATGAAAGACTAGACTGTATTCAAGCCACTGCAAGGAAGGCCGGCCTCCTTTCGAGTCAGGGCTTCTCGGTGTATATGCCCATTGAGGCAGCAATCTCAGGGTCCCTCCCTCATACCTATTGCTGAGAGAAGCCCTCCCTCTTGAGGGGCTTGTGGAAAGGTGGCCTACGTCTTGAGTCTAAGCCAGGGAATCAGCTCTCATCTCGAGGCAATTTGGGGTACACGGAGCAGTCCTCGAGTTGCTCTGCTGAACTTGGTACTCCTCTAGACTTGGCCCGTTGTTCTCGGGGAACCTCTGGAGTTGCCTAAAGGGAGTCAAGCCTCAGGTCGTGTTTGATGGGGAACGGGGGATGGCTCTGGAGTCAATGCAGGGGAAGCGGGCCTCATCTCGAGTTGATTTGGGGCCCATGGAGCTCCTTCGCGATGCTGGTGTGACCTCAGGGTCCCTCTCTACTTGTGACAGTGTTTTTGCGGACTGTCTCGACATCCATCAAGCAAGTCGAGGCTCCTGACATGTTTCAGGGGGCTCACGGAATTGCTCTGCATGCAGTGCAGGGGAATCGGGCCTCATCTCGCTTGGAGGGGGAAGTCTCATGGTTTTTCTCGAGTTGCGGCGGGGACCTGGGGTACATTCTCGACTTACGGCGGGGATGGCCCTTCAACCCTCGTGTTTGTTCAACGAAGTCAGGACTCCTGTCGAGTTACGAGGGACACCTCAGGAGTCTCTTCGAGGCTTGGCAGGGCAAAAGGAACGCTTCTCGAGGTGAGTCGGGAGACCCAGGGTCCCTTTCCAGCAGCCACAGGGATACTGGGATTCCTGTCAATGTTCAAGAGGAGTCAGGCTCCGTCAAATTTTGAAGCAGTGAGCTCTGCGTGCCTCTCGAGGTGTCAGAGGCATGTGAGGCATTCCGTCGAAAGGAGTCGGGGACCTAGGGCTTTCTCTAGGGACTCCACAGGTGGTGCAGACATCCCTTCAGCTTGTGAGATGAAAGACTAGACTGTATTCAAGCCACTGCAAGGAAACCCGGCCTCCTTTCGAGTCAGGGCTTCTCGGTGTATATGCCCATTGAGGCAGCAATCTCAGGGTCCCTCCCTCATACCTATTGCTGAGAGAAGCCTCCTCTTGAGGGGCTTGTGGAAAGGTGGCCTACGTCTTGAGTCTAAGCCAGGGAATCAGCTCTCATCTCGAGGCAATTTGGGGTACACGGAGCAGTCCTCGAGTTGCTCTGCTGAACTTGGTACTCCTCTAGACTTGGCCCGTTGTTCTCGGGGAACCTCTGGAGTTGCCTAAAGGGAGTCAAGCCTCAGGTCGTGTTTGATGGGGAACGGGGGATGGCTCTGGAGTCAATGCAGGGGAAGCGGGCCTCATCTCGAGTTGATTTGGGGCCCATGGAGCTCCTTCGCGATGCTGGTGTGACCTCAGGGTCCCTCTCTACTTGTGACAGTGTTTTTGCGGACTGTCTCGACATCCATCAAGCAAGTCGAGGCTCCTGACATGTTTCAGGGGGCTCACGGAATTGCTCTGCATGCAGTGCAGGGGAATCGGGCCTCATCTCGCTTGGAGGGGGAAGTCTCATGGTTTTTCTCGAGTTGCGGCGGGGACCTGGGGTACATTCTCGACTTACGGCGGGGATGGCCCTTCAACCCTCGTGTTTGTTCAACGAAGTCAGGACTCCTGTCGAGTTACGAGGGACACCTCAGGAGTCTCTTCGAGGCTTGGCAGGGCAAAAGGAACGCTTCTCGAGGTGAGTCGGGAGACCCAGGGTCCCTTTCCAGTAGCCACAGGGATACTGGGATTCCTGTCAATGTTCAAGAGGAGTCAGGCTCCGTCAAATTTTGAAGCAGTGAGCTCTGCGTGCCTCTCGAGGTGTCAGAGGCATGTGAGGCATTCCGTCGAAAGGAGTCGGGGACCTAGGGCTTTCTCTAGGGACTCCACAGGTGGTGCAGACATCCCTTCAGCTTGTGAGATGAAAGACTAGACTGTATTCAAGCCACTGCAAGGAAACCCGGCCTCCTTTCGAGTCAGGGCTTCTCGGTGTATATATGCCCATTGAGGCAGCAATCTCAGGGTCCCTCCCTCATACCTATTGCTGAGAGAAGCCTCCTCTTGAGGGGCTTGTGGAAAGGTGGCCTACGTCTTGAGTCTAAGCCAGGGAATCAGCTCTCATCTCGAGGCAATTTGGGGTACACGGAGCAGTCCTCGAGTTGCTCTGCTGAACTTGGTACTCCTCTAGACTTGGCCCGTTGTTCTCGGGGAACCTCTGGAGTTGCCTAAAGGGAGTCAAGCCTCAGGTCGTGTTTGATGGGGAACGGGGGATGGCTCTGGAGTCAATGCAGGGGAAGCGGGCCTCATCTCGAGTTGATTTGGGGCCCATGGAGCTCCTTCGCGATGCTGGTGTGACCTCAGGGTCCCTCTCTACTTGTGACAGTGTTTTTGCGGACTGTCTCGACATCCATCAAGCAAGTCGAGGCTCCTGACATGTTTCAGGGGGCTCACGGAATTGCTCTGCATGCAGTGCAGGGGAATCGGGCCTCATCTCGCTTGGAGGGGGAAGTCTCATGGTTTTTCTCGAGTTGCGGCGGGGACCTGGGGTACATTCTCGACTTACGGCGGGGATGGCCCTTCAACCCTCGTGTTTGTTCAACGAAGTCAGGACTCCTGTCGAGTTACGAGGGACACCTCAGGAGTCTCTTCGAGGCTTGGCAGGGCAAAAGGAACGCTTCTCGAGGTGAGTCGGGAGACCCAGGGTCCCTTTCCAGTAGCCACAGGGATACTGGGATTCCTGTCAATGTTCAAGAGGAGTCAGGCTCCGTCAAATTTTGAAGCAGTGAGCTCTGCGTGCCTCTCGAGGTGTCAGAGGCATGTGAGGCATTCCGTCGAAAGAGTCGGGGGCCTAGGGCTTTCTCTAGGGACTCCACAGGTGGTGCAGACATCCCTTCAGCTTGTGAGATGAAAGACTAGACTGTATTCAAGCCACTGCAAGGAAAGCCGGCCTCCTTTCGAGTCAGGGCTTCTCGGTGTATATGCCCATTGAGGCAGCAATCTCAGGGTCCCTCCCTCATACCTATTGCTGAGAGAAGCCTCCTCTTGAGGGGCTTGTGGAAAGGTGGCCTACGTCTTGAGTCTAAGCCAGGGAATCAGCTCTCATCTCGAGGCAATTTGGGGTACACGGAGCAGTCCTCGAGTTGCTCTGCTGAACTTGGTACTCCTCTAGACTTGGCCCGTTGTTCTCGGGGAACCTCTGGAGTTGCCTAAAGGGAGTCAAGCCTCAGGTCGTGTTTGATGGGGAACGGGGGATGGCTCTGGAGTCAATGCAGGGGAAGCGGGCCTCATCTCGAGTTGATTTGGGGCCCATGGAGCTCCTTCGCGATGCTGGTGTGACCTCAGGGTCCCTCTCTACTTGTGACAGTGTTTTTGCGGACTGTCTCGACATCCATCAAGCAAGTCGAGGCTCCTGACATGTTTCAGGGGGGCTCACGGAATTGCTCTGCATGCAGTGCAGGGGAATCGGGCCTCATCTCGCTTGGAGGGGGAAGTCTCATGGTTTTTCTCGAGTTGCGGCGGGGACCTGGGGTACATTCTCGACTTACGGCGGGGATGGCCCTTCAACCCTCGTGTTGGTTCAACGAAGTCAGGACTCCTGTCGAGTTACGAGGGACACCTCAGGAGTCTCTTCGAGGCTTGGCAGGGCAAAAGGGAACGCTTCTCGAGGTGAGTCGGGAGACCCAGGGTCCCTTTCCAGTAGCCACAGGGATACTGGGATTCCTGTCAATGTTCAAGAGGAGTCAGGCTCCGTCAAATTTTGAAGCAGTGAGCTCTGCGTGCCTCTCGAGGTGTCAGAGGCATGTGAGGCATTCCGTCGAAAGGAGTCGGGGACCTAGGGCTTTCTCTAGGGACTCCACAGGTGGTGCAGACATCCCTTCAGCTTGTGAGATGAAAGACTAGACTGTATTCAAGCCACTGCAAGGAAAGCCGGCCTCCTTTCGAGTCAGGGCTTCTCGGTGTATATGCCCATTGAGGCAGCAATCTCAGGGTCCCTCCCTCATACCTATTGCTGAGAGAAGCCTCCTCTTGAGGGGCTTGTGGAAAGGTGGCCTACGTCTTGAGTCTAAGCCAGGGAATCAGCTCTCATCTCGAGGCAATTTGGGGTACACGGAGCAGTCCTCGAGTTGCTCTGCTGAACTTGGTACTCCTCTAGACTTGGCCCGTTGTTCTCGGGGAACCTCTGGAGTTGCCTAAAGGGAGTCAAGCCTCAGGTCGTGTTTGATGGGGAACGGGGGATGGCTCTGGAGTCAATGCAGGGGAAGCGGGCCTCATCTCGAGTTGATTTGGGGCCCATGGAGCTCCTTCGCGATGCTGGTGTGACCTCAGGGTCCCTCTCTACTTGTGACAGTGTTTTTGCGGACTG